>VRLP01001764.1:0-113161 GCA_009660295.1 Lophius piscatorius | reverse complement strand
AAACCACAGCATGGCAGGCAAATCTATTCCCTCCATTATTTTCTGTTCTGAGGCAAAATTACTCAAGCCCTATTGTATATTAGGATTATTTGCAAAATATACGTTTTATTAGCTTTTTGCAAGAACAAATCACCTATGGACAGTTTGAGTAGCTCAGTGCAACAGATTTGAAGCAATTCACAAGCTATGAGCTAGAGATTAGGTCGTTGAGGAAACTCAACACAATCCCTCCGTTCTTCCCGCTCAAACCGCCTCCTCCTCCCCTGAACTAAACTCAGCAAAAAGGTGATCGGGCCTTCTGTTCTGCTGCCCTTCGTCTGTGGAAGGCCCTCCCTTACCATCTGAGGGCTCCACAGACGACTGAGACTTTTAAAAAAGGACTTAAAACTTTCCTTTTTAGCAGAACCTTTGGATTTTAATTAAAATTGCTGCTCTTTGCTCTTATTTTTAAATTATTATAATGATATTTTTTGTATTGATGCTTTTATCTGCTTTTACCTTGTAGCACTATGAGATTTGATCCAAATGTAAAGTGCGTTATAAATAAAATGTATTATTATTATTATTATTACAGATGCTCATCAACAAGGGCTTAATCATGTAGAGTCGGCATCAGTCAGTAAAAGCAGCTTTTTGTGTCATAATTGGAAAAAAAGAGTTGTATTTGTTTGATTGAGCTATTTAACCTGTTCTTGTTTGATAAATAGATTTGTATCAATAAACTTAGTATACACGGTGGTTGAATAATTTTGCTTACAAGTATCCATTATACAAAATGAATGTGATCATTTTAGTTTTCTCTGCAGATTTGTATGATTCAGTGTTGACGGTTGAAAATCAGTGTGAGATAACAGATTTGTGTATCTTGTGTGTCTCAGCTGGGTTGCAAATGAAGGAGCCCAATTCACAGGGAACATGTATGTGCTGGAGAAAGGAGAATACCCCAACACAGAGGCCATGGGCTTCCTGTCCTCAGACACTACAATCCGCTCCATCCAGCCCACTGGACATGTGAGTGTTTGTGTTTTACAGGTTCCAGCGGTGATGCTCACTCCGCCTTGTTGGTGATTCTTTGTAAGACCCAGTGGATCCCAGCAATCATGACTTAAACTCTGCGGCCTTCTCGTACAGGAGTGTTCTCTGCCTTCCATCGTCTTGTTCAGTAAGGTGGGCTGTAGAGGTCGGAGAGTGGTGTTGGGAGGTGGATCTGTGAACCTGCAGCAGACCGGCCTGGATGTCCGCATACGCTCCCTGGTGGTGGAGGGAGGAATGTAAGTCACTGTTTAAACCTTTCCACAGCTGTCATTTGTTGTCTTTGGAGGCAGAGCCTGTCATCTGAATGTAAACAAGACAACACTCAGAGAACACAGTTTCCGTTTAATGTCGCTGTAAGCAATTATAAGAGCATAAAAGCTTACCCCTAGAATTTAGAATATTATTGGTATCATTATTACATTCAAAACAAAAACTCGAAAGAGGTTAAAAACAAAGACAAACTGGACTTGAATATATGAGGAGATTTCACATCTGATCCAACTGGTATCTTCAGTTTTAACTGTCAGAGAGGAAGTCTCGCCCTCCTGTGAGGTCAATAACACCTTGACAGTGGTTGTCACATGTCTATATTTTACCCACCCACCACCCTTCAGACTCATTAGGGTCATGGAGGACACAAGTGGTTCGTTTACCTGTCAGACCATCATCTGAGTCGTAAGCATCAAATTAGTCACGTTGTGAATATAGGTGAAACTGCCTGGGGATAGATAACAAAACTATGTTTCACAAATATTTGTTGCACAATACACGTTTGTTAGAGTTTGACTTTTTGCTCACATGTCAACAACATTTCAGGATCGTGAAATTTTGAACTTCTTTACAGCCCTAGGAAAACTAAAGTTATAATGTCACAAACACCTGTATACATTCTAGCATTTGGATAATAAATCTAACACATCGAATGTTGCTCACCCACACAGTTTTTATTTAAGAACCCTTTAACAAAGCTTGTATCTGCTAGTGTGTGGAAAAACAACCAAAGCGATTGAATAAGCAGCGAACCGGTCGAAGTTGTGAGGAGCTGAAATCAATAGAGGCTCAGCTTTAAATGTAAATAAAGGCTGTTAGTTTCCTTCCTATATAATCGACATTTGATTATGCAAATCTGGAGCTGACACACATGGCTCATGTCCTCTCCTCAGGTGGGTGTTGTATGAAGGTAGCAACTACTGTGGTCGGCAGATGCTTCTTCAGCCCACTGAAGTGGCTGACTGGTGCGAGTTCAGCGGCTGGCAGAGAATAGGATCGCTACGCCCATTACTCCAGGTACCGAAGCAAGGATGTTTGTCAGTTTAAGGGAGCAGGACTTAGTCTCATAAGATGTCATGTTTTTTTTTAATTTTTGGTTCTTGCACGAAAATGAATAAAAGCATAGGATTATATTATAATTAAAACACCTAATAAATCTTCAAATAAAACTGTCACAATTCTTATTGTAATTTTCTCTGACACGAATCAAATCCAACCACGTTTCCCTTCAACAGAAGCAGATGTTCTTACGCCTACGGAACAGGCTGACGGGATGCATGATGTCCCTGACAGGAACCACGGATGACATTAAGCTGATGAGGGTTCAGGCAGTGGAGGAAACAGGAGAGGGGCAGCAAATCTGGCTCTACCGGGACGGGCAGCTCACCTGCAAGGTACCCCTATACCAACACCACCTTATGCCGTTAGAACACCGGTCAGAAGAAGATACAGTATAATCATCATACAGTTTATTTGTGTAGTGCAGTGATCTGTCTCTTCTTTGTGAAGATAAGACACATCCACATCCCTCCTCTACACCTAGACTCAGACACGGGGTTGTAGCTTCTTTTTTCTAAATCGAGTAATGGGGCACTGAACCCTCTCACTTTCAGCGTTTGCCTTTTCGCCATTGTGCGGATTTAGCCTTAAATACCATACATTATTCTATAACACACCATGTAATCTTTCATGAATTTATCTGTTTCCTTCAACAAAAAAAAATTAAAGTAATTCCGGTTACCAATATGTGTTTATTAAAACTTGTATAATTTCTCGTAAAATAACAACATCATGTCAAATTGAGGATCAAAACGCGTAATAGCTTGCCTTCAAAAAATTTAAAAAAGAGATCGGCAGACAATCATTGATAGTACATTTTTTATCTATAGACCAAAAACATTTATGAAACTGAACTTCTTTAAAAATGTATGTAGGTTAGACGGCAGGAGCCGCCGGCATTGACTAAAAAGCTAATTTTAGTCACAAAGCTGGTCTAATGGTAACAATGGTCAAAACTCCCTTACTTGATTTGGAGAAAACTTTAATGGAAGTTTTACATACAGGTAAGCTTATGAGTTATTACCTTTTAGCAAGAATACAAGAAATAATTATTCTCCCTCTCTGGTTGCATCAGAATGCTCCATTTATTCCTTTCAAAGGATCTGCCCAATAGAAAAATAAAAAATCTAATTATTTAAATGTAGAACTAAAGAGCAGAAACTCAAAGGTTTTCTTTGCACCATACATAGCATCAGGACGGGTTAAACTGGACCCTCTAACCAGTGCATCTTTATCTTCAGCTGGTGGAGGACTGCTTCCTTCAGACGTCGGGCAGCTTGGTGATGGCAGGCAGTAGGTTATGCATTTCCGCCGACCAAGAGAAAGCCAACCAGCTGTGGAACATCACCCCAGATGGCCTGGTGCGCTTCCACTTCAAACCTGAGCTGGTCCTGGATGTCAAAGGTGAGAGTGCGCTGTCTTAACCTCAAACACAGCTCTGTTAAATTACATAATATGAAGTAATTTTAGACAGGCTCATAAACGTGTTTAATAAAGTGATTGAGTTCTGAGCCACCATCGCCATCTCCTGGTCGACTCAGGAGGTGCATTGTTGGAGTAAAACAGCTAGGCAGCCCAAAGGAGTGTGACTCAAAGTGACTAATGTCTTAGTGATTTATACCCTGCCTAAAGCCAGGCTTTTCAATGCCAGCTTGTTGTGACTCCTCTCACCTGGTTACATCACCATGGTAACTGTAACCACCATATGAGATATTTTTTATTTTTGCCTAAGGGGAATTATCCAAGAGCTCAGTGTGGCTGCATGTATCATAAGTCATTCCACAATTACTAACAATACCATCACAAAAGAGAGAATAAATATTGCACAACTAAGAACAACACTGCAGGTGTTAATACATGTTTGTATTGCACAAATCATCATATTGCAAGCTGCAGAGGCTTGGCACATTTATATGTTGAAACATAAAAACCAGCTAAAAGCTCTACCTGGTTAGGTTCTAAGCCCAGTGCATGTCTATATTACAGTTTGAGTGGAAACTTTGGTACTTTATATCATGTAGCGGACCTAACCTGGTGCAGAGGTGACACATTTAGAGTTTGAGATATAGAATTGTTGTAAACTTTACAGCCCCTTCATAATAAAATGCACAGGTCAGATCTTTTTGTCTCCATGGTAACAAGGGGCTCATTCTGTGACTCTGAGTGAAATCTGTCTCAGTTGAGAGCCTAACACAAAAGATGTTCAATATGTTTTCATTCATCAAAACAAAGTTCAAAGAGTCTTGAACAAAGTTGGACAATTTTTTATTCAAGGTATCAAAAAGTAAATCCAAGTGTGTCAAGAAAAAAACATTGTTTTTGAGATATGCTCTGGAGAAAAGATGACATGCTGATCACTATTCACTTGTGTTTGATGATGAGAAGACATGACTCAGTGAGCTTTCTTTTCCAACTAGGTGGAAATCAATTTGACAAGAACATGGTCATCCTCAACAAGCTGGATAAGAACAAATTGAGCCAAAGGTGGACTTTGGAGATCTTGTGATCTGATGGACCTCATATCATCAGAGAAGCTCCACTGAGGTCATCAGAGGCTTTGATGGCGGCGCTGTCAGGGGACTGAGCCCCGTGATGCAGCTCTGCGATGGAACGCAAGCCACAAAGATGGATGCAGTCTTGGTCATCCTCTGGTGGTGTTGCTGAAACACTGTACTCTAGTTGGAGAGGGTGATTATTGACTGGTTCAACATTTTAACCCTCAACTAAACTTTGATAAATGTGAACTTTTATGACTTTGGACTTTTTTCCATAATTAATAAAAATACTGCAAAAACAGTATTTTAAAGCAGTAATTTTAATATCACCACAGACTCCATGCATTTCTCTCAGTTTTTACTGCATGCGGTTAGAGGGCAGCCCTCTTTGAAGGCTGCATACATGTTTACTTTCTGGTTCTTTCCTACAACGCCCTGTTTAGAAAGTTACAAAAATGAACTTATGCTGTATGTTGACTCCTGCTCTTTGAAGTCCAACGTGTCTACGCTCCAAAGATCTCTTTTTATAGCTTCTGTGGGTCAAAGTTGATCTATTGTAAAGTTTTGATAACCTTTATGGACTTTATAGAAGCTGTTACTGACTGCTGTAGCTTGTACATAAACACAGTGTATAGATTTGCGAGCAGAAATGCAGTAACTGTAAATATGTTAATGTAAGAGAAAACTGTTGAAGATGTCATTAGAATTTGCATTTCTTGCAGAAAAAAAAAATCTATGTTCAGATTTTATTTACCTCAGATAATTCTTACATCATCCGTCATCCGTAGATTTAGAGTGGAATTATGTGGCACAATCTATTTTCTGTGATCCACACTGGTCCGTGAAAAAATTCATGTCTGGATTTCTGGCACAAAAGAACATGTTTGCTCATCTCATTGTAAAATTAAATAAAATCTGTACAAATGAAACTTCCTGCAAAATAAGTAGCTTCCACCACTTAATGGTCGCCCTATTTTAAACAACAGAGTTTAAATAGTGAGATCTATAATGTTGGCAGTCGTCATGTTGTCATATCCCCAAAAAGTCAGAGATATTATGAAATAGGCATTGCATAATCTGAATTTGTAGCATATGGATCGTTTCAAGGAGCTCTGTCTCGTATACATCATATTTTAATCTAAAGGTTTATATTCTGCTCACTCTGAGGAGCAGAATATAAACTTATATAAAGCAGGGGATTGGGAGCTTTTCGGGGATATAACCTCGATATCGGGGACGACAGCGTAGGCCAAGTTTGATCTCATCCTGGTGGATATGGAACTTTAATTTAATGAAGATAAACAAAACATTTGTGGAAATATTTAGGACAAACTGTAAAGGATCCAGCTTCTACACATATCAGGAACATGACACCAAACACACACAGCTGGATCCCCAGTCCATGACGAGCTTAAACACACACTGGATGACCCGCCAACCACTGACTGATGTTTTTATTGTTCGGTCTACCACCTACTGTTCCAAACTGGGATACTTGGATCTATCCAACAAGTACCTGAAATGAAGCTGTAATATACATGTTCATAATGAGTTTGTTGATCGTCGCATTCAGGAAGACAGAAAGTTATTTTTTATCCAACGGTGCCGTTGTGCAAAAACCCACAGCAGTAACCTTGATTCACTAAGAGTTCTATTAGCTGCAGAGAACCATCGAGCTCTCTGACCTCTGACCTCTAACTCAGGTGTGTCCTGTCAGCTTGTTGCTACCAGGTCTGACATCCTGAAGGACTGAATGAAAGTAGTGAACTTTGTTTATGTAACGCTCACAAACCCACAACTCTTTTCTGTTTTCATGCAAAGAAATAGCCCACCAACATTTCCAGACTGTTCCTCCACACTGAAACCAATGTAAGCAACAATCTGAATCTCAGACAGCGTCTTCTCTCAGCAACGATATTCTATTTGTGGGATTAATAAAATTGAGTTCATTCACGAGTTCAAACCTTTTCATTATTGTGTTTGGAAACAGTCAGACAGAAGAAAAATCTGCATAATACAGGGATGATCCTGGGGTCAGGCATTTAGGGGGGCTCGGCTCGTAATTAGAAAGTTTTTTTTATATTCCCTTCAGAAATTGTTGGACTTCTGCTGGAGGAGATAAAATGTAGAGAATTTGTGAGACTAATGGGCGATATTTAAGACTTTACTACTAAGTGATGGGTTCAGCTCATCAAAAATATTTGAAAATGAAAAGCGAAAGCAAGTCAGTTTGGTGTGTAGGAATAATTGTGCAGCAAAATGCTTTGCTGTCAAATCTTTCTCTAACCTCGTTGGGTAAAGAAGTTGCAATCTCATTGAAAAGAAGGATTTATTGCTTATTCTAAATCACAAATTTACTTCTTATACACTGACCAGTCATAACATTATAATCACCTGTCTAATAATGTGTAATGTAGGAACCAGTATTTATTTTTTCAGCAATTTGTTTGTCAATTGGCTCCTCTGTGGGATCGGACAACACGGGCCGGGCTTCTCTCCCCATGAGCATCAACGGGCCTCGATTGCCCTCAACCTTGTTGTTGCTTGATCCATTTCCCATCCTAAAGAACACTTTGGCAGGTACTGACCACTAGATGTTCTAACGCTGCTGAAGTTAGGATTCATTAAGATAGGATATTACTGGCAGCTGAATGTGCAACAAAATACTTCAAATTTACTCACTAATTCTTCAAATATATAACATATAATCGGACATATAATCAGCCTACTATTAACGGCGTATTTTCTTATTCAAACTACTGAAGTGGGACAACCTTCTCAGACACACAGCAGCAGCTGCAGCGCTTACATGAAAGTACAAAACATGAAGGCAGCAACAACATCGCCTTTTGCAATTTATTAATCCTAGATCTTGCATTTAAGTTATTTTCAGTCAGTTTGTTTAAAGATTGTTTTCACAAAGGCAGTGCTATAAGTTTTCTCCCTCCTGACTGATCTCGACCACAGTCTTCCCTCGAGCGTGACCCTTCTCCAACTTCTCAAACGCCTGAGGAACCTGGGAAAAGCTGAAAGTCTCCTCCACCACGGCGCGGATCTGGAAGAGAGCAGAAAGAGGGATTTCTTTTTCAACAACACAACACTTGGTAAAAGAGGAAGATAAAAGTTGAAGTATTGGAAGTGGAATTCTGCCCCATCTGTGCCTGACACAGGATTTTGGTTGCCCCTCCATAATATCCCCAATAAGTCTGGAATATTATGGAATCGTCTTCGCTGCATTCTTGGATCATTTTTAAAATTGTATATCCCCTCTACACCTTAGTGCAGCGAAGATCTGTATTCATTTTGGAAAGGTCAGTTGCATATTTCAGCCACTAGGGGAACTTTATCTAAAAATACATTTTTGAAAATCAGTTTAAGGTCCCGATTTTCTTACGCCTTGATTAGATTTCGTACAAGATTTGGTGCAATGAATAGACTCAATGAGCAATATTTTGAACAAAATTAGTTTTACTCTAATAATTAATGTTTTACTCCTAACCCGTGGTCCAATTTAGTCCAAATTTACCTCATATGAACCTCCTGTTTGTCATATTTTACTGTAACTGTTCATATTTCACTCACAAGGGGGGCTTTTATTCAAAACCTACTTCACATCCATAAGTAAAATTGTGTCTAATTTTAGCTCATATTCCATATTCCCCTGCTGTGGGGCACAGCCGCGTAGGCCTATTTATAAACTATACTCACCCACATACCTAGTACACCTAGTTATTAGACCCATGTCTTATGATCAATCTGCCACTGCTGACATTTTTTAATGTATTCATCTTGAATGAGACACCATGTGTACCGAGAGTTAAAGACACAGAAGTCAGTTTATCATCGTCTATGAAAGGATTGGAGAATAAATCCGGTCCTGTACCTGTCCTGCATCCACCATTTCTCTTATTTCATCCAATGCGGGTCCGCTCGGTGCAAAGAATCCCCAGCGGTAGTGAACTCCTTTGACGAGGTGCTACAAGAAAACACAATGAGAGAGAAGGCGTGAAAGATCAGCATTTTTACAACACCTGTCAGTGAGTGCATAAAGCGGAACCTTCACTGCTCCTCCGCTCAAGAATGTGTCTCTCTTCATCCTGCAGGTGAAGGTTGTAATAATCACTGTGAGCGGAACTTTGTTTCCAATGTTGGTTCGATACCCAAAAGTGATACTTGCCTGAATAATGCAACTGATTTTAGTCAACACTTTGAGTGGAGTTCAAAAACTACCAGCTGACCTGCTGCTACCAGCTACGGCTACATCCGATCTCAGGAGGTATAGAAAGCCGTATAATACTTCCCCGTCGCTGTATTTACAGTCAGCCATAATAATGCTTGAATTCTGGGAAAATGTCCTAGTGGTGCCCAAACACGTGACGTCAGCGATGTCCATTCTGACTGAAATGATTCAGTATTTAGAGCTGAATCAGCAAATGTAAACGGACCTATCGATCTGAACAACGCAGCTCAGATCCTGGTTCTGATGGGAGGGACAGTGATGGCGGTTGTTAGGGAAATGAAAATACTACCTTTGCCCCACTTCTTTCTGACGTCTTTCCTCTTTGTTATGTCTGGTGAATGGGGTGGGCCCTGTTTTGTCTGAAGGCCAGGATAGTCGGACCTGGTTGATTTGCTGACATTGTAAGCGTATAATAGTCCTGCTGGATCTCCTCTCTGTTATCACGGATCTGTCTATAATAACCCCATATATTTAAATAAGACAACTGAGACTCCTCGGGTAAATTCCTTTTCTTAATGATCAGAAGACAAGATTTTTCCTCAGCAGTGGCAAAGGGAGACAACGCTGCTGTGAATTTGATCCTCCCTGTGGGGGCGCGGCGCTCCCTGTCCTGCTCAGAGGATATTGTCTGAAGTACAAGGTGTGACAGGAAAAATCAGCAGAGCTCTACCTATTCCTACCAAGGAAAACGAGGGAAGAAAGAACAATATAACCTCAGACAGGTGTGACAGGACACTGTCCTATCTCAGTGAGAACATGAGAAACAGATTGAAGAAACTGGAGATTCTTCACTAGAAAGGAAGTGACGGGGTTTGGTGACACAAAACCGACGCTGCTTCTAAAGTTTGGATCCTGCAGCTAAATAGAATTATGTAACATGGAACAACAAGATCTGCATGTAAAGCCTGTTTCAAGCCATACTATCCTCCGTCAACCTCGGGGCTTAACTTAGTCACATAACTCCAAAATCCTCTGTTTTACAGTTCTCCATCTACAAACAAATGAAGGACTTAGATGAAAGCACTGCAGGAAGTTAAAGATAGTGTCACTTTACACTCAGATTACACATCGGATCAACCTTCAATATAAGAAACACACATTTGAGACACTTGGGAAGAAAATCATTAATCTGGACGACACTGATTCACCAATCTGCAGAAAGAGGAAAGTTTGTGCCGTAGATTAACACTTGGAAAAGATGACATAATGGTAGCCTTAAACGTGCTGCATGCATTCTTTGCTTTGCTGGATGTTCATCACAATGAAAGGCTTGCTAAAAACTCATGGTGTGTGTGTGTGTGTGTGTGTGTGTGTGTGTGTGTGTTTGTGTGTGTGTGTGTGTCTGTGTGTGTGTGTGTCTGTGTGTGTGTGTGTTGTCCAATTAGAAGCAAAATTATTCAACTGTTCTTAAATTCTCACCCAGACGAAAGAAGTTTGTATCTTTTTGGTTCTTGTATTTTTAGGAGAGTTATATTATTATTATTGTTTTATCATTATTCATTTATTAATATATTATTATTAGGGTTAGTGGCCTCTGATTCGGACCTCAGCAGGGAAAGAGAGTTAAATTACTGGAGCTTTTACAATGTCAGTGGAATACCCTTGCAGTAGTGAGCAGCATGTTTACCCATCGTTCTTGTTTTGATAGTTGGTCGGCGTATATTATTCCGGGCATGATCGACTTGGGAGAAAAAGGGACCAACACCTCTAATCATTGGCGTTCAGGTGGGGGGTAATTCATTGTGCTGGAGATACATTCTTCAATAAATATCTGATTAATCAAACTGCATGTATTTAATGCTGCCAGGATTACCTTGAGGGCTTTGGAGGCCAAAGTGGCAGCTGTCTGCATCATCCCATCAGCGATGCCCAGTGTGTCAGTGTTCTGGAGGAATGGTGTTACAAGGGTAACATACTTGGCGCCACACCAAGGCTTGAGCAGACTCAGCGCCCAATGCTCTGTGTCCCCGCCAACATTATCAAGGATCAGGTCGAATCTAGAGGGGTGAAGAGTCAGCAAACGGCAGACATGGGTTAAGATACAAACATGTGGTTTTGGTGGACATGAAATAAAGAAAGGAGAATTTGCAGATGTGGACAGCTGGTCAGAAAATGGAAATGGTTATTGATAAAAGCGCCATTTTAAAAAGCGCTGTCACTGCTTTTCTGGAGGTAACCTAATCAACGCGTTAATAAAAGGAGTGAGCTCACGAGGTGCTACAATATTACAGGGGTCTGACTTTTTGATGATGTGTACAATCTACAAGCAAGAGTTTAAGAAGCAGCGAGCAGCAGGTAGCAGCTAACTGAAAGAAGAGTCATCGTGTAACAGGACGGTTGGAGCTTTATGTTCAATGCCTGTGTATACAAATCACTCTAGATGCCAACACTGCTGTGTTATGGCTGGTTTATACTCCATCTGTGTATTAAAACAGTCTGTTTCAACAGTGTATGTACCCACACCCACATACTTCATTACATCTTTTACATGGAACTCAATAAATCCATGAAAAGATGAAAATGAAGAAAATCTGAGCCTCGGTAACAGAAAGCAACATTTTACCACATGAGAGGTTCATCTAAAACCCAATGTCACTGCTTGCTTCAAACTAAAATTGAACCCCCAACCTACGTATCTGTTTCTCTATTATGCGTGTTCATATTCCTGTCGGTCTTAAATCTGTTCGACAAAAACCTCCAAATAAAAAAACATCATGAATGAAAAAATAGACATAGATGTGTGTTTGTGTACATGCGGGATTGTCTCACTTCTCTAGTGCGCTGAGCAGCTTCTCAACAGGTCCAGCAGTGTAGTCCACCACATGGTCAGCACCTAGACCCCTGACAATCAGCTCAGCGTTATGGGAGCAGGTAACGGTCACATGTGCTCCCCAAGCCTTCAGCATCTGGACACGAATGCTGGCAGTCAGTCCCATCTTTGGAAAACATGTGCTATACTTTCAGAGTAAGTCCATACCTGTATAGCAAACGTTCCAACTCCCCCCGATCCCCCGAGGATCAGAATCCTGTTGGGAGGAGAAAACGCAGACACGTGCTGTCAATGATGCAGAAGTGTTTTCTGCGCCACTACTAGGCGTGGACTCTCCCTCCTCAGGATTAATGTCAAATGCGCTCTGGGCTTTAGGGCGTCAAGTTCATTCCAGCAAAGATGAGCAACTGAGCCGCGACCAGAAAACCAGAGCAAAGCACCCAGAGGCCCATTATGAGGCCGGCCAACGGGGGCTTAGCAGGAGCAGCGAGTGGAATAATTGGAAAGATCAAAGAAAGGGTTGATTCTTTGGGATCGATAGTTCATCCAAAAATGAAGTTCAGTCATTATCTCGAACATCTCGATAGAAAGTCAAATGAGTTCACAGAAGATTCCTGGAGCTTCACAGCAGACTTCTAGCTTTCTCCTACGCACCTAAGAGGACGGGCACTCCTTTTAAAAAGGAAAAATAACACAAGAAAACAAAAATAAAATGTTTCTGTCCAGCTCATACAACAAAATTTAAGTCCCCAGAAACAAAGAGATGCCAAATTGATATGAATTGAAGACGCCCTTCCTAAGCTAATAGTCTTAGCCTGCATCCTGTGTGAGGGGGCTTCATGAGCTTGAAACTCGCCTCTTTAGATCTTTACTTTACAGGGAATGTCTCAATATTCATTGTATTTCTTTTATGTTTAATGCACCTGGGGAAAATCTGGAATGCTGGAATTACTGGCAGACAGTAAGAATTCAGGGTCTAACTTGCTTATTTTGATTTGCGCCAATGATTAATAAATTAAGGTTTTCAGATTTAATGCAAGTGTTAACACCGTAACATTAAAACCCACCCTCATCTTCTTCAGGAGTGGAGAAGAATGTTGTTTCGCTGTTTAACTGTGAAGCTCCAGAATTGTTTTGTGGACAAAGACACAGCCGGTTGAGCTTTTTGTAAAAACCAGTGGAAAATATTTATAGCAATGAGGCAATGTTCTCCCTGTTTCCTTACCTTTTCTTGCTACAGTTGTCCTTACTGAGCCCACCTGTGTTGACCAATGCTGACCAGGAAGTTGTTGCCACGTAGGGAATGGCGGCTGCCTCTGTGTGGCTCAGAGACTTTGGTTTGTGGGATACCTGAACCCAACACACATTCAAAGTTGTTGCCAGCACTGCGTCCACTTATGTCAACAAAACACCCGCTGATCATTATGAAAAAAAAAAACTGGGCCATAAAATAGACAATTGTCAGTTTTTCCTTTTCATTTGATTCAGTGTTAACACACACACATGATAGGATGAGTTTTACCTTTGATAGAAGAAAGATTATGTGCAGTATTTAAAAGTACATATATAACTATCAACTGAAGTGTCTCATTGGAGCAAACCGCAGACAAATACAAAACAAATGATTCAATTGATTACTCATTAAAATGAGGAAGTCATCAACAACGATAAATTCAAATTAATACCTCATTAGCACTCAGCACCACAAACTCGGATAAGCTGCCCTGCTTCCATGGTGGGATAGCAGCCCACACCTTAAGGAGACAGGAGTAAAAACACTCATTAGGCATTATGCAGTTTTTACTGACAGAGTGCACATTTGCTTACATCTCATCTGCTGTTTGCTTCTCTTACCTCATCCCTTTCTCTGAAGTACTTCACATCCAGGCCACACTCCATGATGACCCCAGACACGTCCCTCCCCAAGATGAGAGGGAACTCGCTGCCTGACTGGTTGATATTCAGAGGGTCTCTCTTCATTGACAACGTTGCAGCACCATAGCCAGCTGGCAGGGGGAGAGCTTGCTATTAGAGCCAGAGTATATAGTTGCAGTACAGTCAAACCAGACAGAATTCTAAGAAAGGTACTGGTGATCCACTTTCCTATACATATACTATAACATAGATGCAAAGGATTGTTACTCACCTCTCATGCTGACATCTATTGGGTTTAGTCCTGCTGCAAGAACTTTAACAACAACCTCATTTGGGTAGTTAATGACAGGAAAACTGGCATTTTTAGTGAACCTGAACACATCATTGCTTCCATATTTATCAATTACCCAGGCTGGCATGATAGTCCTGCAGACTCTGGTGGTACCAAGCTGTCTAATCTGGTTGCAAACAAATGGGTTAACTTTGTGAGATTTTCTAAGTTGACACGACCACCTGCTGTGCACTAAGTGTTTAAGAGTGCACATCATTGAACTGTTTAAGAAACTGACTAAATGCAACTGTGACTTAAGCATTGAAGAGTCAGAATGCTAAATTAGCATTAACGCTTGTCAAAGTTATTTATACCTTCTACCTACCTATTTACTACCCTCTGATTATAAGCATTTTCTATTCATGTTAAGATGTCTAATTTAACATTTAAAAGACTGTAATTATTCTAGAAATCCAATGTCCTCTTCCGTAACCTGTCTCCTTCACTTCTGGGTCCATGTGTGACTCTTTCAAAATCGACCAATCAGAGTCCGGTTTCTCAGCGGCTGTCCAATCACAGCCGGTAATGTTAGAAGGCGATCACCTAAACAAATATGGCAGCCTGTGGATGCTGCACACTGCAGAGGTTGCGGTTAGTTTGACAGGCTGCCACAAAAATACTTTAAACATGCTCAGCTTGACAATAAGAGAGGTTGGTGGGATTGTTTTCATACTTTCCGAGAGTAGTTCTGTGTGATTTTTAACAGTATATTTGACGTTTCGTCAGGTCAGGTAATAAGTAGTAAACCGCTTTAAATGCGAGGTTATAGTTTCTATTCAGCAGTCCTGCCTTCTACAAAGTGAAAGCTCTTTCACATAACGAGACAGACAAGTTAATAACCTGCTTATCTTATTATCTTACTTTATAAATTTGCGTGTGTAGTTACTGTGCTGTGATAAAGGCGGTGACCACTTCCTGATTTCTTCCATTGTTGTGTGTATCTCATACTAAACTGTCTCAAACTGATCCTCAAACAAAGCTCAACATAAAACAAATACAACCCGATTATACACAAAATACAAGTTCTCAACGATAATTTGTACTTAAAATGGCAAAAAGTAATTTAATCCCAATAATTCACCCACCCCTGTAGCTGATATTTAGTTGGTTAAACGCTTCAAATACCTGGAGAATAGTCTCTTGACATCACTGGAATTTTGGACCTCTTCTCTTTGCAGAACTTTTCTAATATAGCCACATTGGAGAGATTGTGAGCATGAAGCGTTCTTTTCAGGTCCCACCACAGCATCTCAGTGGGGTTCATGTCCACTCCAAAACATTAACGTTATTGCTTTTTGAATAATTCAGAGGGAAACTCAGTTTTCTGATTGGCACAATTTAACATGAGAAACACGCAAAAAATAGAGGTAACCCGGACCACGTCCAATTTTTTTTAATAGCACTGTATACCCACACAAAATCACATCTTTCAACCAAATGTATTTTAGTTACGCCTCATATACGACAACTAGACTCTTGACCTTCGATTTAATATGGTTGGCCAGGTTCCTAAGCTTGCTAAAAAGTATCGCTCTTTAATTTGAGTCAAAATTAGACTATTTCAATTTTCTCGTCAGTCAGATTTAAAAAACTGTCACTCGTTCACTGAGAAAATGTCTTTTTCCAGGTGTCTTTGGCACTCAGGGAGGGAAGAATCTCCCCAACAGAGCTTTGCAGGAAGTGTCTGAACCGCATCAAGAAAACACAACACCTAAATGCATACATTACTGTGGCAGAGGAGTCGGCATTGAAACAGGCTCAAGAAGCAGAAAACAGACTGCTTCAAGGTGTGTGTGGGCATGTGAGTGTTTCTATATATTCTGTGTGTAGTCATATGCGTTACTGTATGTTCTTATTTTTCTGCAGGTACCCTCAAAGGCCCTCTGGATGGAATCCCATTTGCAATCAAGGACAACTTTTGCACCGAAAAAATCAAGACCACATGTGCTTCCAGGATGCTGAAAGGTCTGTGTGAGACTCAGTAGGTTTGATTAGATTTTATTTGAAAATAGATGAAGGTTAGGGTCATCAGGGTGGGACCTTACCCTCACAGAGTGTTTCAACTCTTATCAACCTAACATGGGTCAGCAGTGGTGGCCGTATCACTTCCCCTGTCCTCCAGGCTTATGGCTTGTGTTCTGCCTCCAATATTCCCTCTACAAGCAAGATGCTAATCCTATTATGATCCACTGTTATTCCTACCTTTTGCAGTATTTCCTGCTCAGGGCCCGGTTTCTTTACTCTGGGCCATTTGATTCTTTCCTTCGATTCTGGAATGCACAGTAGGTGGTCCTCATGTGCTCCTGCGTAGATACAGGCACTGAGAACTCTCTAGGACTGGACTGCATTCCTGTCTCCCTCTCATTGGAGGCTCTTGGTCTCCTGAGAGGCTAGGGGTTGTCGGCCCTTATTACCAGACTTTTCCTAGTGGTCACCTTTCTTTCCAGTATTACCAATATTCCTATGTTGCTTTCAATTTTTGCAGGTCCGAATACGTCTGAGATTTTATTTGACAACAAGTTAGAGATAAAGCATTAAAAAAAAGAAAAGAAAAGTTAGGTTTTCCAATAGGATTAGGTGATGTCTTTGTATTGAAGAAATCCATAGTGAAACATTTGGATGGATATCGACCTTCAGAGTCGGATCAGACGTTAAAATATTTCCAACCCATCATTTCTTACAATATCAAGACAATACAATATAATCAAGATTTTAGATTCTTAACCAACGCTATAACTTTTCACTAGATATTTTGTTTAACCTACCATTCTTTTTTCAACAGACCACGCTCCACCCTACAATGCCACAGTGGTCCAAAAGCTCTTAGACCAAGGGGCTGTTCTCATGGGGAAGACCAACATGGATGAGTTTGCTATGGGGTAAGGCCTAACTCTCCACTCACAGCTTATGTTTTTGTAACAGGTATTTGCAGGTTATTGCTTTTTTCAGCTGTTAAAGCTTTGTGCACCTACAGGCAGAGTACATTTCTTAAATTGTCTTATTTATTTGACTCGCAGTTCGGGCAGCACTGACGGGGCGTTTGGTCCAGTCAGAAACCCCTGGAGCTACGCTGCACCTTACAGAGAGCAGACAGACTCTGAATGGGTCGTCTCTGGAGGAAGTTCTGGAGGAAGCGCTGCAGCCGTGGCCTCGCTGACCAGCTACCTGTGAGGGAACACATTCATGTTCACTGCTGCTGAAAAAAGACGCACAATAAGAAAGATTTGTTTGGAAATCATTGACAACCGACTGCGATATCATTTTTTGTTAATTACTTGGCAGGGCTTTGGGTTCAGACACAGGAGGTTCTACCCGGAACCCTGCAGCGCTGTGTGGTATAGTGGCCCTGAAGCCCACTTATGGTCTGCTGTCCAGACATGGTCTCATCCCCCTGGTCAACTCTATGGATGTCCCGGGCATTCTAACCCGTAGTGCCTTTGATGCAGCCATCGTCTTAGGTAAGAACCTTTATTGTTCTCTCTGAATATGGTCATTCTACACTCCCAGCTTTCTTTCTAATAGAGACTTTTGATTCAAAGGACATACCTGGTGAAGCAGAAATTAAATAGACCAACCCGAGCAGCACCATTTGAAAGTGTTTGGGACAGTGTAGCTGTAATTTTACATAATTAATAATACAATATTCTATTCTATTTCAAGCAAGAAACCTGTCTTAGATACAAACTCACTTCAATGACGCATTTCTTTTATTTCAAGAACACGGCACACTTTTAAATCCATGCATTTAATGTTTAGAACCTGTGACTTTGTCCTTGAATCAGAAGAACCCGTTTAACTGTTTTCAAATAATGGATAATCTGAGACAATGTGAATGTGTCCCACAGATGTCCTCCAAGGCCTTGATATTAGAGATTCTACAACAATTCCTGTGCCCGCCTCACTGACAGCGCTACCTGAAGACATTGATGTCAAGAACCTCTGTGTGGGCATTCCCAAGGTGGGTTTGATCCCGTATTAAGTCTTGACTGTATTGTCTCAATCGCTCAAATGTAACTGGAACACTGGAATACATTATTATCACCTGACATTGTTTTGCATATAAACACTTGAAGAGTATGGCGGTCCTATTTATATTTCTGAAAAGTTGGGAATATAATGGAGTTGCCATCAGCGCTGCCGCAGATCCTAACCAAAAATGTTTCATGGATCATTTTCCAATTTTATAGCCCCACAGACCTTAGTGCCAAAAAGACAATTCATACGAAATGCAGTAGTGCAGCTTGATGATAACTGTTAAAATTCATATCTGAATCTTTGAATCTGGATCTCCCTCCAAATCTACTGAATCTGTTGAATAGATTTATTAAAGTCGTTTGTTTTTCCTCTCCCCTCATGTTTGTCAGGAGTATCACGCGCCGGATCTGTCTGCGGAGACTCTCACGCAGTGGCGTCGTGTTGCTGACATGTTTGAGAGGGCGGGGGCGCGAGTGGAGCAAGTGTCCCTCCCACACACCCAGTACTCCATTGTGTGCTACTACGTCTTGTGCTGCACTGAGGTGGCGTCCAACATGGCCCGTTTTGATGGCCTAGAATACGGTATGAACCAGTTCACAATACATTGAGGGCCAAATGTTGAGCGTTTTACCTTTCTGATAATCAGATAAGGTGATGCTATTGACTTTCCTCCCTTTTCCATCAGGCCACCGTAGTTCAGTGGACAGCTCGACAGAATCTATGTATGCTTCAAGCCGCCATGAGGGCTTCAATGACACAGTAAGAGGGAGGATACTCTCTGGAAACTACTTCCTGCTTCAACAGTAAGACATTGACAGCACAGTGACAGTATGTCACTTTATCGATATGTCTTTTTCTCCGCTGGTTGATATACTGTTGTCCTTAAATTCTACTGTTATGAGCACCAAAAATTCAGATGTTTTACTTTGTAATGCTCTCTTACTCCCTGATTATTATAAAATAAAGGTTTTGGAGTTATGACAAAGGTTAGGTCTCGTCATCATTTGGCTTTTTGATGAAACAGGGCAATGTGGCGCCATCACATTTTATCTCCTTCTTTCATATAAATTATTGGAAAATACTGGTGGTAATTAATTGTGCAGTACATACCATCTGCCACTAGTGGTCTTCATTGTTAACCAGCAGCCCTTTTTACACAGATGAAGCAATGATGAGGCTTTTACTAGGCCTTTAGTTTTTTTGCACAGAGCAAATTGTCGCGACCACTTTGGTGTGTGGTTGAATAGTGAAGAGCCATTCAGTACGCAAAAGAGCCTTCACGTATAACACGTATTGACATCTGGTGTGTCACATTACAAATCTTGTAGTTTTATGTGCATTTGACAAAAATAGTCCAAAAGCCCTATGTTTCCATGTAAAAGAAATAGTAAAATAAAACTGCTGACTCCATCCTTTCTTTCATATCCACTTAAAAATTCTTCTTTGCTACATGAACAACCCCTTCTTCCACGTTTCATTACAATCCATTCATTAGTATTTGTGTAACCTTGCTAACAGTCGAACACAGGTGATGATATAACTTCTGTGAATAAAATATACTGCTGTAGTAATGCTTCCACAACAGCGTGAATTAATGGTCCTCATCCTCTCTCCTCATTTTGCCAGAAACTACCAGCGCTACTTTGTAAAAGCTCAAAAAATCCGCCGGCTGATCGCAAATGACTTCAAGCGTGTGTTCAGCTCAGGTGTGGATCTGCTGCTGATGCCCACCACTCTGAGTGACGCAACCCGTTACTCTGACTTCACACAAGAGGACAACCGAACGCGCAGCGCGCAGGAGGACATCTTCACCCAGCCTGCCAACCTGGCAGGTACAGAGAGAAATACTTTTCATACTTCAAGGATTCTACATGCATGGACACGCACACATATACACTGTGAAATAGTATTGGACCCCCCTGCTGGTATATTCCGTTTTGTCCGGCATCTCAAACTAAACTCTCTGGCATTCACGAAAATTGACATAAAACAAAGTCAAACTGAGTGAACATAAAATAAATGTTTTATTTATTTATTTATTTTTTAATATATTTTAGAAGACAAAAAGTTTATCCAATACCTGAATCACTGATCTCCAAATGTATTCACCCCTTGACCTGATTAGCAAGTCGCTCCACCTTTAGCAACAACAACTTTAACCAGTCGCGTCTTATTACTAGATTCCAGTCTCTGACTTCACTGTGGTGGAATTTTCTCCCTCTCTTTTTTACAGAACTGCTTTAGTGCAGCCACACTGGAGAGAACCGCAAGCATGACCCGATCTTTTCAGGAGCCAAAACAGTATCTCAATGGGGTTCAAATCTGGACTTTGAATAGACCACTCCAAACCTTTATCTTTATTCCTTTTTAGCCGTCTAATGGCAAACTTACTTGGGATCGCTGTGTTGCTGCATGATCGTGTTGTTCTTGAGCGAAGGAGCCTGTGTCGTGCTCTTGGAGGCATTTCAGATGGACGGATCACTATTTATCCAAGTCTTCTCCGTTTGTAGATAGTATATCTGTTTGAGGATCGGTTGAGTACTAGAACCTAAGAAACAGTTTTGTAACCCTTCTCAGACTGATGTACGTCAATCACCCTCCTTTCATTACCTCTAGAATTACTTTTGATATTGGCATAGTTTGCAACTGGTGAGACCTCCGGGCCAACTTCCTGCCTCTTAAAATGGTCTATTTAAGTGATGCTGTGATTTTTACGCAGGGGATTTATGGGATAACCTGTTTGTATCATTGAGTAAACTTGTCATTTATGACTTGAATGTTTTGTTTACTCAGTATACGTGTTTTTAGTCTTTGTTTTATAATCCAACACTGATCAGGATGAGATACACGGATATCTACATCACATTCTCTAACAAATATACACTAGCAAGAAAATATCAGTTTCATTAAAGAGGAAATTAGTATTTATGAGATCTGGTACTTCCTCTTTCTACTTGGATAATCTCTGATGCCAGAGAGGTCCAGAACCCTACATGAGTGTGTTTATATTCAGTTAAACTTTCTCCAGCCTTTTATCTCTATCTCTCCCCAAACTGACCTTGAGTTGTAATCATCGCCTCTCCCGAGAGCCTAATCTCTTTATTTCTTTACCCCAGGTATTCCCGCTGTTTCTTTGCCAATCGCTTTATCAAGACGGGGCCTTCCCATTGGTTTACAGCTTACAGGCCCCGCCCTCCAAGATAAGAAGCTGCTTAGTGTTGCCCAGTGGATCGAGCAGAGGGTTGGGTTCCCCTCCATCAGTGACGGCGTTGACTGTGGCGAGAGCATTAATGACCAAATGGAGCAGACGTCGGCTGTGTGAGGAGAACTATGACGTGACATTTTGAAATGGCAACTACAACACCTCTGCTGGAAACCCTAACCCTAACTTGATGGACTGAAACAAAGGCATAAGGGATGATTTCAATACTCCATAACATTATGACATGAATCATTTTTTTAATTGTAGGTGCATCATGTTCAGTCCTCTGCTGTATTTGATGTCTGAAAATCAATACTATTTAATAAATGCAAGTTAAGTTATTTATTCTGACGGCGGTATTTGATATATGCTATTTTAAGTGTCACATTGTCACTAAGTCAGCCATCTTTCCTTTCATCTCTGTGGCCATCATGATCATATAAAGACAATAAGACAGATACAAAAACACAGTGTTTTGTTAGCTATACAACAAAATGTCCATTTCTTGTCTCCTGATACAGAGAAAAGGACCAAGCTGTTACTAGCAGTTTATGTCTGCTTTAAATTAATTCAATTTCAGTACAATTTTATTTATATAGTGTTTAATCGGGCGGGAATAAGTTCATGTGTGGATCAGGTCTTCCAGGTATCCAGGAGGGCAGGAGGTAGTTAAAGAAGCTCGTAAAGTTTTTTCTGCTGAAGGTTAGAAGAGTTTTAGGCTCAATAGAAGTCTGACTTTCAGGACAGAAACCCTGGTGGTGTTTTTTATATTCTTCTATGAGGATGGCCCCCTTATATATGTTTAATTATATCCCAACAGGCCAAATAAAACTCTTCAGTTTAGTGTCACACAACTTTATTCTGGTTGTTGTGTCGTTTGTTTTAGGTTTAAGGTTTATTTATGTTAGCTGCATGGCTAGGATAAATATGTGATTGGTTGCCATGACATTTTTAACAAACATTTATGGTCAATAGCTTTTCATACCCCTACAGAAAGGGGCATTTGGTATCTTCTATCCTGGTCTTAAAAACCATCGGACGAAATTCACAGAAATTAGCTTTTTTGAAAGCACATTTGAACCGTTAGGTTGTTTTTCTCACATTCACCTATGACAGAGGTTCAGGTCTGTCCACATTAGCAGCAGAAATTCAGTTTTCCCGGTATCTGGGCCAACCGTGTCCTTGGGAGCAAATGTTCTAGTTAGTCATTAGTGACAGGAGACGCAGCCTGGTTTTGAGTCAAAATTAAGTTTTAAATCATATCCGAACAAATGAGGAGGATATGTTTGTGAAGAACATTCTTAATCGTGACATGTTTTTGTCTTCCCATCACATGTTGTTTTATACGTATTTCACAACTTTGTCTTAAACTGTTCTCTTCATTTGCAGAACATATGAATACATCAATTACATCTTTTTATGTGTGAGTGTCTTAGTGACAGGAGACTTCTGAAAAGAGTTTCTTTTTGACCAAACACCAGCAGACCATTTTAGCTGAAGCAGATTTACCCTGAAATAGCAAGGCAGTCCACATTACAGTGTTGGAATCAAGTCAAGCGATATCAATCCAGTCAGCTAATTACAGTTCTGGACACGAGCCTAAACCAGGGCGCTTGTCTGAATGTTGAGAGTCGGCGTTAAGCTGCTCTCCTCTGACCCACTTCTCTGTAGGTTTCTCTATCTAAACTTGGCTGTCCTAACACTTACGACTAAACCTGATAATGGAATCCAACAGAGGATTCAGAACACTGGAAAAAAAAAATTGTTTTTGTGAAAAAACAATAAAGTTAATCTATGTTTTTTTTAAATTCAATTCAACTAATTTAATTATTACGATCACCGAATTTGATTATTTTGGTTCCACACGATTCACCACCGTGAGTAATCCTTTATGTATTCATCATCTCTGTAAAGGTATTTATACATAAATATTTTCTGTTAAGTATTCATGTTTTCTCCAAAATCTTTCGTTCTCACTTCACTTTAAATTTATTGAAAACTACATCATCTCAGTGTGGCAAATAAACTCAAATACATTTGTATCAGGAAACTATAAAACGTTCATTCTCAGTTTCTAAATTCATAAAGATAAATTTTCTAATGGTTTTGGGTAAAATTTGTGCGTAAAAAAACGGTTTGACACTTATTAAACTTTTTTTTGGTCTAATCAAGTTACATAATTCTGTTTAGTAAGTCCTACATGCTTTTATATGTAGAAATAGGACTTTCTCAGAAGCCGAGGATAATGCTTCCTCATATGCGGTTGCTTTGAACTGTGGTGTCCACCTGGGATGCGTCCTTGGTCCCTTACTCTTTAGCATATACCTGCTACAACCGGGTCAGTCTGTATTATTAAAAGGTTCAGTCAAGTGACTCACATGTTTCAGTAACAATAAGTGACTCAAAATGTGCTCAATCAAACAGTTTAACAGTGGAAAAGTGTTAAAGAATGCAGGCTTTTATTGTGAAATCGCTTGAAAACAGCATTTTACTGACAACTCTAGGTTTACTGTTGCTAAAAATTTGGCATTTGATTAGCATATCTGCTAACTTTTGCTTTTCAGGCCATGACACGCCACATTTAGACAACCATGAATAAGCCTCTGTAGGTTAGCCAATGGGAGGCAGAGAAGGGCGGGACAAGGCCCCGGCATTATGGGATTCCTAAAATTTGCCTCCAGGTGATGTGTATCTTACATCTGTTATTGTTTCTGTTACTTTCTAGCAGATGAGAGAGTCACGACCAGATATGAAGGGTTCATCGGTCCTCTGCTCTACATAACCAGTATTCGCTTACAGCCATTGTTCCACATGTGCTGAACTACATTCACTACCAATGGACAGCTTAAAACATTTTGTTAACAATGGTTTTCACATAATATGTGTTACACAATCTGCTCATACTATGGGATGACTGGAGGAAACCACGATGAGTCAGAGATGGATGTCACAAATGGCTGAAAACAAGAGCTGTAGTATACATGCCAGGCCACTAGCAGGCGGTAGTTAGCCATCAACTCTGGGCTGGAATCCAACTCCACCTGCACTAATGTCATTCACCCTGGACACTTTAACATCATCCTGCACTAATAACCAATCCTTTATGCTCATAATAATGTCTGCCTGTAGAGCCTTGGCGGAGGTTTGTGCTCCAAGTTTTTTATCTCTATATACTATCACTAAATAAAACACTAAGTCAAATACTTGAGTTATTCCAATTGATCCAAAACAAAGCTGTGGGAGACGGCCCTTTTATTCACAATATTATAGTATATTCCTAATCTTTTCCATTAAAAATGTTGGATATATCTCGTGTCTGTTAACGTTCAGGGATAAAATCTATTCAACAGTTTCATATAGATGTAGATTTTGTTGAAGCTGCTTCAAGCTTAACAAAAAACCCACAAGTGTGACCATTTTGGGGACTGAAACCTCTTATCAGAAGTTCCAACAATGTGGTTTTAGGAGGTTTTAAAATGCAGATATCTGTCTGGCAAAGAATGAGACTTGTGTATGGAGTGTCCTTCACCTCTGTCTGCCCCCCTCCCTCCTCTCCCTCCTCTCGCCCTTCCTCTCCCCTCTCTTTTATTTGTTTCTAAGCGTGTGCTCCCTCCTCCCTCGGCGAACAAACACCTGAATTCAGGTTTCCTTTCAGGGAGGACATAGGAAGGAGAAGGAGAGGCATTGGAGGAGGCTCTTAAGTGGTCACACTCTGGCGGTCAACTGAAGGAGAGCTCCTCTCTCGATCGCCTCAACTCCTCGCCAGTGGCATTAAAGCTTCACGGCCGTGCCTCAGGAATTTTGTCCTCCGTCAAGCCTCTGCTGCTTTACCGAGTAGAAAACATGGAGATGGTGGGGCACGTCTTAAAATCACGTTCATGAGGAGGAGGCACAGGTACCTGGTGTAGGATGGTAGGAAAGGTGGAGGGAGGGTAGCTCATGGAGAAAAGGTCCTGATCTGAGTAGCTGTGGAGAAGATAAGAGAAGCACCACAAAGCAGTCTTTGTCATGGAATCAGGGTGGGATGCAATTCCCACACAGATCAAGAGTGGGTGCACGAGGAGGGGGTGGGGTGGAGGATCAACAGGTGAATTCCAGCAGCCAGTGGTTCAAAGATAGTCCTTTTGATGGCAAAGCCTTTGCACCAGGTGAAGGAAGAGGAATGACTCACCAGCTTTGTAATTATTCATCCCTTTCAATTATTAAAAGGCGTTTTTGTTTTCCACTCACCTCCTCCTCCGTGTGGGCAGGTAACATTCACCGCTGCTGCTCTTTACCTGGTCGGCCTGTTAGAAATGTTTTACGCGAGCACCTAGCTTCAGGCTGAAGTAAGCTTTTACCAACAATTAAAGCTTCATAGACGTACAAATAAAAGTAATTTATCTCAAAACCTTTGAGACCTTTTCTTACCAACAATGTTTGGTCCAGGTTTTATTTCTATCCTTACCTCCAAGGAAGAAAATTTGTATGAAATTTAACCCAGAGGTAGAATTTGGCGACGTTACATGTTTGCTGACATGTCCATTCCTTCGGGTGTGGAGCTGTGGGCTGAGAAGAGATGCTGAAGGAGACAATTGGCTTCAGAGTATTTGAGAGATACTGAGTTTGTTGGAGTTGTTAGACTAAGAGGCTGGCAATAACTTAGACAATAGAGAAATAGGCATGATTTGTCCCAAATCTAGGGTACTGTTGTACCTTTGATGTTTCATACTGGAGGGGGAACAGGAAATTACAATGTATAAGATTAGGCTCAATTATTTCCTAAGGTTTGTCCGCTCAGAGTGCTTCTTCGGGTTTGACTTACGTTTTCATGAAAGTTCAATAATCCTGCTCAATTTTTGCAAGATCAGACATGTTCAGGATCTTAAGAGTCCAGTTTCTGCACACTGGAGGCTTCAGGTTTCATCTCACAAGTGCAACCTGGACTCTAGTATCTGCAACGTAAGATCCTGTTCACACACACCTGTTAAATATTTACTTTACAGTGAAGGTCAAGAAACACCAGGCAAAAATGTTTAGACAGCGTTGAGAAAAAACCCCCAGCTATTTCTCTTTGCCAACTCATCATACTGATTAAGAAGTGAAAGCAGACTGATAGCACTCCCTTCCAAAACTCTTATCGTGGTCATTTGGATGGAAAATATCCTCTATCGTAAGATTTTCTGCATAATGACATAAGTTCAAAGGGGAGAAACTTAAAAATAAAGTAAAGGAATAATTTACTCATTAGACATGGAAAATTTCAAAACTTAAAAAAAGTGCCTTAATCCACACAGACATGACAAAAACACCATCAACCATGACATTTTTATTACATTCAAAACTTTATTAGATTTACAAAAGATCATAAACACAATCACATGTCACTTTTCAAAAAAAATTGTAATATAAAACTAACTTTTTCTTAAACAATTACCTTTAGTCCAATGAATCCTTAATATCAATGATTTTTAGGGTGACCAAAGATTGAATAACTTTCCACTTGTATTAAACAAAGCCTTATCAAAAACCTCAAACAGACCAGAGGAGGGGATTTCCTAATCCGTGAAGGACCACTGCAAACCGCAGCAGGACTCTCACCCCTGGCTGGTGTGTAAAGCATTGACAAGGAGTGTGACCTCCTTACAAACATTTAGTGCAATGTGTTGAGATTTTGTTTTAAATAGCTAGTCTTTGACTAATGTTGCATCCTCAGTCCAAATCATCCTGGCTGAGAGTCCAGTGGAAGCAGCATCAGCTACTGAGTGAGGAGCAGAGAGGTTAGAAGAGTCAGAGGGAGCAGCAAAATGGTGGCCTCCATCCTCCATGACCCGTTATTTTCTCTGGCTGTCACGTTCAGCAAGGCGGTGGGTGTGACGTTGTAGCTGGGCGTCGCAACGGTAGCGTTCACAGGAGCGTCCGTCGCGTTCTGGGCACGGGTCACCTGCACAATCAAGACTACATCATGACTCATTCTGTAGGGGAAGTTACTGTGGGCAGTCAGTCTGTGACAATAGGGTATAATAAACAAACTTCAATCAACTTCATTTTCAAATCAACCGATTGGGAGGTTATTGCTTGTTTGGAATCCTTATTTTAAATGTTTGAACTACACAGGAAATATTTTTTCCCCCTGAGGAAATATATAGCCATCATCATCTCTTAAGATCAGGATCAACTATGACTAGTGTCCAAAGACATTTTGAACTAGGGATCAAATTCAGTAAAGTTGATTGCAATAACAAAATATCTATAAACTGCTTCTAGAACTGCCAGTGTTTGTCATTTTAAAAGTACAATTTATAGACTAGTCGTTTATAGCAATATTCTGTTTATTTGAAGTCACGGCCAAGGGCTTCCTCAGGAGATGAGGGAGAACAAGTCTTCACTCCTTTAAAAACTAATTTGGTTAAAACTAAAAAATCTTAAGGGGCTTGTTTTCAGATGAAAACAACCATAAAGACAACTCCCTAAACACTGAATTGCCTTAAACTGCATGTGCCTTAAAAGTATTGGCATCTTTTCAATTTTAAAGATATTCTGTGCAACTTCGGCTCTTATTCAGAAGTCTGAGGGGGGGAAAAAATGTTTTTATACCAAACAATGAAAGTTATGGAGCATTCGGCAGGTGATTTGATGAAAATTAAATTAAATTAAGTGAAAACCTATACTTAAATTTTAGAGTGTAGCCATTATTTACAAACTTTAAATGTGAAATTAGGATTAAGTGTTTAGTTCGTATTCAGGAACTCATGGGGTGAACACAGTAACTCATTTAGCACTAAACTGATAAATATATTAAAGTTCCATGAGTTTAAAAATAAGACTGACCTGTGATGAGAGGAGATGGAGAGCCAGCAGGAGAACTACCAGGATCATTCGACTCATCTTCATCATCATGTTGGCTGTGATCTCCACCTGCTCTGCTCAGTCCTCTGCTGGGTGAATCGCTGAATGAAACCAGAGGCAACCATGTGTTTTATACTCCTGATGACGTCACCAGTCACTCAACACCACCTGTGGCCTGTGCGATGCTGCTTTCAGGTGCCGTCGGAATCTGGGTAGATATATTTCCAAATTCCATTAATTCCCACTTTGAAAGTATATTTTGTAGGAATTGTGCGGAAATTGTCTCCACCCAGTTAGGGTAATGGGTTAGGGTTAGGTCACGACCACCCAGGTAGGCGTGATAAACTGATAATAGCCTTCGTGCACCCATCTGTACTAAAGCCCAGCTAGTTGCTTTCTGGTGATGCATTCATATGCTAGTGGGTAAGTCTAACATTACAATATTACTACTAAACAGCATTTTAAGCTGAATTATTCAACTCCCTTTGAATATTATTATTAAGTGACAATATGAGCAGGTGATATATTTTAGATAGAAACTGTTTGCAGTGCAATACTACAAATATTAAGAGGGATGTTTTCCCAATTATAACACCTCTTTACTGACAACTGACAACTCAAAATGTTCAAATCCCTTCATGACAGATATTTCTAAAACTTTCTAGATATAATTTTCTGCTATGAACCGCTGTTAACATTACGCACAGCCAAACACCTTCTGCGGTCAGCATATCTGATGAATCTTAGTCCATTCCTTATGGGTCAGGACCTCTAGTGCTGTAATACTCCTGGGTTTACATGATGTATCTGCCCTTTTTCAAATCCCACTAGAGATTTTCAGGGGATTTAAATGAGCACCCCAGGATTCCAACGGAAACCAAGCCTTAGTGGCCGAAAAAAAAGGAGCTTTGGATCGTAGTCCTTTTGGAAAGTTCGACTTCTGCTTCCTCACAGGTGGTGATACATTTCGTTCAGGATTTCCTGATACTTGATGGAATCCTATTCTTTGCTAGTATTCAGGAACCAAAGCATTACAGTGATTCCCAGGTTCCTTTTGTGGGCTTAGAATCTGCCACTGGCAGTGTGTTTAATGCATAGCAGAGGTCGAGTCCAGTGTCAAGATCCTTTATAGAATACTCACAATAGTGGAAAACTTCAAAATAAAACTGCTTATAGTATTATACCAACACCTGTTTGAAGAGATTTGAGTTTGTGTTAAAAATTTAAGAGCAGTGTCGATTCAAACTGGTGATGTGAATATAATCAGTGTATATTATGTATCTAGATACTGTACACAGTACTAAATAATGGCACCATTGTTTGCATTAACACTACAGTTGTAATTCAGATTTTCTGAAATAAATGGTTTTCCTTTACTCAGAAGTGACCTTTATTCAACACCAGGGTCACCAGATCCATAGACTGACCCCCCATATATAAAAAAGTTACTTGTGTCAGGGCATTATTATTAAAGTATTTATATTCTGAGTGCAATACTGAAAATTCCGTGCAATTCCTAAAGTATCCTATGCCCATGTGTTGTTTTAGGGTGCTTGGGTTACATTTTTTTGATGTGCTGCCACTCTTGTCTTTTATTGTTCTACAATAGTGACAGACTTCTATTCTAAATAAGATATGGAAACACTTAAAAAAAAACATTTGTCACATCGGTCACGACACAGATGTAAAATAAATTCAGCGACATACTGTGGGACACAGCCACAGTATG
Source organism: Lophius piscatorius (assembly GCA_009660295.1). Classification (NCBI taxonomy): domain Eukaryota; kingdom Metazoa; phylum Chordata; class Actinopteri; order Lophiiformes; family Lophiidae; genus Lophius; species Lophius piscatorius. The sequence continues at coordinate 83,352 of VRLP01001764.1, read as the reverse complement.
GCTTCCAAAATTATTTACAATTAATGGCTCAATATTTATAAACCAATTTCAGCACAGATGAGGTCCAGTTTGAACATTTGGTTTTAAAATCGTCAAAAAAAGTTTCTTTATGCCATAGTCACAAACAGCAAAGAAGAAACCTCACCTAATCACATTGATGCAATTTGTCATAGAGAAACCAAACCTAAATTGTAATCTTTTTTTATACCAATGAAGCCCACTTCAAGTTTCCATAACATTTTTTTTTTTAAATAATGCCAAGACACAGATGGAAAAAAGAACTTTTATAGACCGTGAAGAGCCCCTGATAACAGTTGGGAGGCATACCTCAGATTCATGTACAACAATGATTTAAATTGCTTTGGCTGTGCAAACAATCCTCAATACAGACAGAATATTGTGGTGCAATATGTTTTATAGGGAGAAAGGCTCTCATGGGTTCAACGGCCCTGGTCAAAGCACCACCAGTCCAGTTATTAGGCCCAGCTATGGAGGAGAGACAGGGCGAGAGCCAGCGGGAGCAGCAGTGTGAAGGCGTCGAGCCCCTCAGAACTGTTCATTTCACTTTTATGTTTTATGGTCACGTTCACCAAGGCGGTGGGTGTGATGTTGTAGCTCGACATGGTGGCGTTGATGTGGGCATCTGTGGCGTTCTGAGCCTGAGCCACCTGTAAAAAAAAAAACAAAAAAAACAGAACACTACATCATCCGCTGTTGTACCACTGGGGGACAAGATAGCACACTAGAAAGACCCTGTGAAAACATCACATCTTCACACTGGGACAAGTAGGAGGCTTCACTCATTAAGTTGGTTCTAGGTTCAAATCCCCATGGGTCCTTTCTTTCTAGTGTGTATGGTATGGCTTCCATCGTCAAAATACATGAAAAATAGGTTAATTAGTGACTCTAAATTGCCCAGAGATCTGAATATGATCATGAACGATTGTGCTTGTGTCATCTCTGCTGAAACATCCTCACTGATTTTCTTCTGGGATAGGGTCGAGCTCCAACGCTAAATTTTAAGACATTCGATTCCAGCAAAGCTTACCTAAAAAGGAATTTGGTTCCGTTAAAGCTTAGAAAACGTCAAACGGCTACTAAAAACTGTTCACGCGGTCCTTCTGAAGATGGTACCACACATGAACAAAAAGGGTGGCAACAAATGCATCAGTAGGACATATCCTCCGCTCCAGGGGTGAGGCTTGAGTAATATTTGAGTTGGACATATGTTATGGAAAAGATTCTAAACAGTCAGACTCACCTTAAAAATCTTTTTTTTCCCCCCATAGTAAATTATTTCTAATATAATAGTGTAATATAATTTCAAGACATTAAAGTGCAACAGACCGAGTCTGGAGGTTCTGCCTCCACTGGTCTATGTTGACCATGCTTGATGCTACTGTTAATATTTTGGAAAAGAAACAATGCTGAACATCTGATTTTATGAGTTATTTATTTTCAACTTGCTGCCATTAAATTATCCTGTACATGATTGCATTTGTTGTTTATAATAGTTTAATATTTAAAAACTAATATTTCTGCTTTTTTTTTTTCTATTTTGAAATTATTCATGACTGATATTTTTCAAACTAACACTTAAGGAGATGGTCAGTCCCTGAAATAACCCTACATTATTCAAACGTCCTACCATTTGAGAAACATTGTTTTCAAGGAGCATGACCATTCTTGGAGCAGAGATTCTCGTTTTCACTGCCTTGCCTAACATCACAATACAATTTGTGTATTTCACGCTCACAATGATTTGTTACAATCCACTAAAAACTTTGAAATAGTTTTGTCACGAGTCACACCTGAGGCAATTGAACCAAATGTTTTAATTATTATTTTGTGAGTATGGGTTTAAAATATCCGATGCGACTTGAACGCAGCACTACAGATTGTATTCGCTGAGCAAATTTTGCTTGTAGTTAACATTTATAGATAAAACAGGTCTGAGCTTGTCCTAATGCCCTTGACTAAGAGCCTCACTTATTTTAGAATTACATGGAAATTGACCTTCTTTATATATTACTTCTGATGTCACCTACAGTAAAACTCCCCTTGCTTACTTTAATAAATTACAGCATTTGATTTGGTTGGAAATTAAACCTTTTCAAGGACTCAAACTGTTCAAAACTTCCTTAAACGTTGTATATGAGGGGCAGTACTGACCTGCGATGAGAGGAGATGCAGAGCCAGCAGGAGAAGTCCTAGGTGAGCCAGAATAAACTTACTCATCTTGATGGCCATAAACTCTTGCTGCTTCTTTCTATCCTCTAGTTGGTGAGTGGCTGATTGAAACTAGGAAGGCAACCATGTGCTTTATACATCTCGTGATATCATCAGCCACTCAGTGCCACCTGCTGCTGGAGCCACAAGCATCACCATCATTCACATGTTAATTTCACTTTGTGTAGTTGGGTTTATTGTTGACTACAAATGCAATTAAAAAGAGACAACCACTTGTGAACACAGACAGCATCAATATAGAATAAATCCAAACCAACAATTGGACTGAGATTTAAAGTAATAATAGGTTCTGTAGCACTCAATAGATACTATTGTAAATATTAAATAACGGAAATTCTTATCTGACAAGAAACAAACAAAAACTAAATGTGCGTTTGAAGGCATTGAGAAAACAAAAGAGAGGTGACAAAAATAGAATACATAAATGAAACATGAGAATAACAGCATATGGTAAATAAATGAGGAAAAAGAGTATTTGAAAATTCCAGGGGACCAAATGAGAGCACACCCTTAATAGGTTTACGAGGATTTTTTAATTAACCGAATATCCCTTTTTAACATATCTTTCCGTTTTTTATTTCCTTCGTCAGACTTGTGCATACCAATATATATATTTATTTGTTTTTTCTTTTCTATTATCACTTTTTAATCCAAAAAACAGAAAGATTAAAATCCGCCAATGTAAACTCAACATGGATCAAAATACAGAATTCCATCACTGTTTAAATAAAAAAACAAAAACATTATTTCGTTATACGGAAATGTAGAGTTTCGATAAATTACTTATTTATTAATAATGTATGTTTTTTTTAATGTGTGTGAGACTAATTATGTGTAAATCTGGTTTATATTAAAACTTGGGTAACGGTTATGACCCAACTAGGTTTCCGTAGTTGTCCGTTCTATAATTTCTTCCGGAGAGAAACAACCCCGCAGGAAGGACTCAACATAACAACTTTATATCCGCATACAGCCACAAGTCAAAAACAACCGATTATATTTTAGTTTATCGTTATTTGTTCACCACACACCTGACGATATCTCGCCTCCATATGCTGCTAAACCGGGTTTCGCTGGTAAGCCAGACGTTAGCGAGATGGGGACGGAGGTCACACCGGGGTGGGGGCCTCCTCCTTCGGGCTCTCTCCGTCGGCTCCAGCCGCTGTCTTGATGTCAGTTCAGGAGAGAGCAGAACTCAGCCCGCAGAGGCTGTCTCCGCTCAGGGACAGTACCGAGAAACGGTACTCCTTCCCCGGACTGACTTCCCCATGAAACTGACCGGGCAAAAGCTGCTCGACAGAGAACTCGAAATACAGAAGGTAGGACGATATCATTTAAAAATATGTCTGTGTAGATTCTCATTCATCCATCTCATGGTGATGCTTGTGGGCAAGTGACCCATGTTAAAGGCATACCTTGATTATTATGGATTAATTCCTTAAATCAGCATATATATATATATATATATATATAAAGATGTGAGGTGTGTGATAAGATTTGATGCATGAATTTGTCTCTGAAAGACAAACTTGGCTTTTTATTTTGCAGACTGAAATAATGCATGGTCATGGATTATCTGATTGGTTTGGTTTGGTGATACATCACCACCTGGTTGTATTTGTCTTTTACTCAAATTATTAAAACACAAATAGAAGACTGAACCAGCTCAGGATTTTGACACATCTGCTCAGTCATAGCTTTTTCTTTATTTTGAATTTTAACCACATTAATCAACAAATACTGAAAATCTCAACGATGAAATAACATATGCAGAATTCTGTTGTAAAAAAATAAGATGTTAAAACAAGAAAAATTGGTGTCCTATTTTAGATTTTTCAATGTAGCCCTATGTTACCTCACTGACAGCTTTGGACAATATTTGGTATATCTGTCTATTTGTTGATTATCAGTCTTCTAACACAACATAGTAGTGTAACGTGAGGCAGAGAGAAGTAAGCATACAGTACGTTGCTGGATTGAACACACAAAACACAGCTTCATCAAACAATATATTGCATTGTATGGCTGAAAGTAATATAAACGCATAACATTTGCGAATTTCAAAAAGGAATCACGGTAGGACTATTGTATTAGACGGTATCAGTTTTAGATGGATATGCTTCATGAAGCAGCAGTAGAGTGTGTATTCCCCAATATTAATAACCCCCCGTCAAACAAATGACAGGGAAATAGTCATGTCTATGTCTGTCCATAATCTTTTGCCCTGACCATATCTGCCGAATTACACATTCTAGCTTCCAAGTCGAATGTATTATATCTGAATGTGACAAAGTATGTCCCAAAGGGCTGTATATTAAAACCAAACAATCTACAAAAAATTTGCTTAAATCTGTCATATTTGCAATAACATAATACATTTAGGTTTCATCGGTGGGTAGATACCGTAAATATACCAGGACCGGAGAATATGTATATCTATATATGTGACCTTTCCATCTATCCATCTCTAATAATGTGAAATTTATTAGCAGTAGCATTCTTAATTATGAAGTGTTCACTAACCACTCCTGTCCTGCCAGAGAAAACAAAATATACAATTGTGGCATGTGCAATGTTAAAATCCAACCAAAATTAAAAACACAAAAAAATATTGATTAATTAAGTATTTTCATTAACAAACAAAACAAGCAAAATAAAAACTAATGCAATGCAAAACCAACAGGTCTGCACACAACTTACAAAACAAGATAACCAAAACCATCTTATTTTAAATCAGTGAGCAAGGGTCCTTCAATAAACCTTTACGTTTTACCGCTTGAGTGAAAACCGTGTGTCTTCAAATGTGCCGATTTCAGCCTGGGGAGGGTTGCAAATTTATGTTTGGGGGAATCAACACATTAGAATGGAGAAGGAACAGTAGGGAACCTTCTTAGAATTGGCTAATCCAGGGTAAAGACAAAAAAAGTTCCTTCAAGGCTGTTGAAAACCATTCTAGGTGACAACCTCATGAAGCTAGCTGAGACAATGCCCATAATGCAAAGCGGTAATCTTAGCAAAAGATGGCTATTCAGGAAGATTCTAAACTTTAAAATGTTTTGCTTCATTTACACTTGTTTCCCTTATGTCATAATTCTATATGTGTGTCTACAAAGTTTTAATGCCTTCTACATAATGTTGAAAAATAGGAAAATCACAGAAAAACACTTCTCTACTAATTACTAATTCTCTACTTCCACTTTATGTTAAAGTTTCTTGATAGTTTAACACTGACTCAAGCAGTGTAATACAGACATATAAATTCTCCGCCTCATTGCAGGGGTGTGGATTTGCTGATTTGTACTCCTGGCAAAGAGAGAGGAAGGCCAAGAAGGAGTTCTGCCTTCATGATGGCCCCCCTTATGCCAATGGAGACCCTCATGTTGGACATGCACTCAATAAGGTAATCCACTAACTGTGTTATATATGGTGTACTGGGTTTTGAATGTGGTTCACTGTTGTTTAAGCTTTCTGGTAGGAGCTGTCAAAATAATCATTTGATTCACCGAGTCTTGTATGATCCAGATCCTGAAAGATATCCGCAATCGTTTTGAGATGCTGAGGGGGCGACAAGTCCACTACATCCCAGGCTGGGACTGCCACGGCTTGCCCATTGAGCTGAAGGCTCTGGGAGACATGGGGACCGCCGGCCTTGGCCCGCTGCAGATCAGAGAGAAAGGTAAAGACTAACCAGGTGAACAAGAGGAATGTTTGACTCGCAGCGGCTGTAATGAGTTGTTTTCATCCCATCCAGCACGGGCTTTTGCAGAGGAGGCCATAGCTCGTCAGAAGGCTGCTTTCCAGCGCTGGGGGGTGATGGCGGATTGGGACCAGTGCTATTACACGTATGATGGCGCCTATGAGTCTGCTCAGCTCAAAGTCTTTTTAGAGATGCACAACAAGGTGAGAAGTGATCTGCCTTTCACATCCTGGCCACAGTGAAACTAAAGCGAAGGACTTTGCATGCTGTGTCGCTCCAACAGGGATCTGCTTCCTACCTGCTACTAAGAGGGGCACGGTTTGGGCTACACATAGGTTCTGTTTTCTTCTCCTTTTAAATTCAACTTTGTTGTTTTTCAGGGGTTCATCTACCAGGACTACAAGCCCGTGTTCTGGTCACCCTCATCAAGGTACTGTGTTGATATGCTTACTGTAGAGGTATGCATGGAGGCATACGTTTGTTTAACTCCTTCCTTTTCAATATTCATTTACAAACTGTGCCTGTAAAACTTCTCTCTGCTCCTTTTTAGAACGGCTCTAGCAGAAGCAGAATTGGAGTACAACCCTGAGCATGTGAGCAGAGCCATCTATGCCACATTCCCTCTGGTCACACTTCCACCTAATATAGCCTCGGATGCAGGTAATACAGACACACACTAGTCATTCAGTGCGTTTTCAGATATTACACGTCTGAACATGTGTAGAATCCCTCAAAAGTCAAAGGATGCATGTTGTTTGCATATTTCAGCAGGTCTGGAAAATATCTCTGTGTTGGTTTGGACCACCCAGCCTTGGACCATTCCTGCCAACCAGGCTGTGTGCTACATGCCAAACGCTCAGTAAGTACTTCCATCATTATCCTGTCGAACATGTAGGAGCTTTTATCCACTTTGCGATCGGGGCTGTAAGAAACGCGTATATGTGTTTTGCCAAATGTTCTTTTGTGATTCATCTTTTCTAAAATACTGAATTTTAATCAAAAGTTTATCCCCACATTTTTTGGCTGTCATTCATTGTGTGTTTTGTTTAAAACTAGAGCCGCACAGTTTATCATTTCAGCACCACATTGGTCACATGCAATGACAATTAGGGCAAATCAATGCAAGTCATATTGTAACTTTTCTGCTGTTGGGTACAATTTTAAAATTCTCAAGGTGCGCCATTTCTAATACTTACTTGCAAGAAAAGTTTATTTATCTTGTAAGTTTATGTTCATCATTATTACTTGGCTTAGTTAGGGTGTAGTCCAAGACGAATATGTCACAGACATTTCATTGACCTATCATATTCATTAGATTTTTCACAAATTTTCTATGGTTTCCATTGTAACCCGTTTGTTTTTTGCCGTTGTATAATGATAATAGAATGTAGGAATTTCCCAAACTATACAGATCGTCCCTGAATGAACTGTTACATTTTCTTTTTTTTGTGTTTGCAGGTACTCTGTGGTGAAGAGGGCAGACAACTCTCAGCTGCTCCTATTGGCCACTGAGCGCACGGCCAGCATGGCGGCGCTGCTGGGCACCCAGCTGGAGAGCGTGGGCACCTTCACGGGTAAAACACACACAGAGCAGCAGCGGTCTTCATGGTGTGTCTTCTCAGTCTCATCAAAAACATCTCTTATTATTTTAAGGCTCCCAACTCGAGGGTGGGATCTGCAAACACCCCACAATTGCTGACAAGGAAGTGCCACTATTACCGGCCAATCATGTGACTATGACCAAAGGAACGGGATTGGTCCACACGGCACCAGCTCACGGCATGGAGGACTACGGTGTGGCTTCACACTTTAAACTGAAAGTGGTAGGTTGTTTTCAAAAATAAAACTTCTGGCAATGAGGAAGATATATAGTTTTGTGTACCGTGCAAGGGGATATGTGTTTTTTTTTTTCATAGTTTCTCAATGTCCATAAATTTCAGTCTTATAACTTTTTATTAACTTTTATGATTAACACTTTATTTAATTTTCCAATTTCAGTTCTATACATTCTGAGCTGTGCAGATAAGCGGAACTGCGTAAAAAGACGAAAATAAGAGAAAGGGAAAAAAGAATAAATAAATAAATACCGTTGAACCCGTTATGCACGCTTATAGCCGTTACACGTCACGTTTATGTCTATAGACCGACCTATTTCATGCATATTCAAAAAAATTCACGTAAAGGCTAACAAACATAATTGGATTTATATTATATACACAAAATTGCATCTATAAATACTTGTTATAAATGCCTTAATATACATACACAAAGCACTTAATTGCAGCATTTATAATCTTTAAAGATATAGATCTGCTACTTGCCCCATTTTGAGGTGCAGTTTTCCCCTCTGTCAGTTATTCTATAAAAAAGATGTTCATGTGAAGCTACTTTCCCTACTTCTCTGAACCACTCCTGATAAGAGGGAGCTTCTGGCTTTTTCCAGCTTCTCAGTAAAGACCATCTACCTGCCATCATAGCCGGTTGAATGAACTCTGCATTCTCAAAGTCATTCACTAACCTTGGGTAAGCAAACAAATATAATCTGGGGGAGAATTCAAAATTATTACCCGTGACATCTTTTATACATTTGTGAATTTTCTCCAAGAATTCTTGAGTATTTGGCCATTTCCAGAGAACGGGGAGTCATGTTTCATAAACCATAATTTTAATGATTGATTAATTGTGTCATACACCTGATCATTAAAAAAAATATATATAACATCAACATCATCAACATGAAATGAACATTCTTCTTCTGCTGATGTAATACTGAAACATACCACTAGATGTCACACATTACTCAGCAGCAACTCCCATTTGGCTGATAAAAGAGAGCAAAACGGCACCACAGTCCAACTGTAGAACTGTACAGACATTTCTTACAACAAGCATTCATCATTCCTGACTCTTGTGCTGTATCAGCAGAAATGCAGGCGTCATAATGGACAGTCATGGGGAAGAGTGAGCTGAGCTATAAGCTCAGAGTTTAACAGTTGATCTACATTCCAACTCACACCGATGGTCCTGAGCTCTGGGTAGAGACGGAGAGAAGGAATTCACTGGGATAGGCGCTTGAAGTAGAGCTGCTCTTCCCTTGTGTTGAAAGAAGTCAATAGAGGCGGTTATGGCGTCTGATTAGGATGCCTGCCAAGTTGGACGAGACCCTAGGATAGACCCAGAACTTTCAAGAGACATTACATATCTCATTCTGCCTGGGAACACCTCGTAATCCCCGAGGACGATCTGGAAAGTGTCAGCGGATAGAAGGACATCTGGAATATCCTGTCTCACCAGCTGCGACACAAACCCGACCCCAGATAAGCGAAAGAAAATTGATTGATGCACTACATCTTTCCAATGAAGTTTTTTTCTTCAAAGTTTAACATAAAAAACATAAATTCAACCCTGACTGAGTGCAACATGAGAATGATGGATTTCAAGGGCTTATGGGAACATTCCGAGTCAGTGAGTTTCCCACGAGACGTTCCTGCAACTGTTTCACCCTAAAGGCCACCGTGAAGCTTAATGCTTTTCATTTGCGGTTGATACAGGAGGACTTGATGCTATTGTCAGAGTGTTGCTGTACATTGAACAACTTATTGAAGTGTTGTAACATTATAAAAGAGCGCATATGGTTAACTAACTCCTTACTGAGAGATGTCGTCATTGTCAGCTTCTGTGTATCACAACAGAACATAAGGAAGTACCACCCTGTGGTGCTGAGCTACATGGCCATCCCCAGGCTCAAGTATGGGGCCCGCTCCTTCCAACCACCGCAACTAATGCAGATTTAGTTGGTTTGCATGGAATTAAACCAGTAGGAGTTGGTAGATCAAACGTGACCAAGTCTGGTCTCTATGTAAATCTGTGTTTTCCCTCTTCCAAAGGAATGTATGGTAGATGAAGATGGGATTTTTACTGAACTAGCCGGTCCTGAGCTACAGAATCTGTCTGTGATGAAAGAAGGGACAGACAAAGGTACGGCATGAATATGTGAAAACAGTAGTGCACTGTCTCAGCCCATGTGTGGTCATGTTATTTTTCATATTCCCTTTTTCTATAACTATGTCCTCCTTTCTATTTGTGTTTGTGGAACCCTATGCCTTCCTGTGTTAGTTATATCCATGCTGAAGGAGTGTGGGGCTCTGGTGATGGAGGAGCAGTGTCTCCACAGTTACCCGTATGACTGGAGGACAAAGCAGCCCGTCATCATCAGACCCAGCAAACAGTGGTTTATCAACACTGCGTCGCTTAAAGACAAGGCAAAGGTAAGCCGGGGACATATTATGGTCTTTATTGAGCTCCTCTTATTGCTGAATTCACGGCGGATGTGATGCAGATTTTATCTTTGCTTCACTGGTTTGATTTTTTATGCACCAAAATCACAGGGGGATCATGAGAATTTACTGAATTACATTTTTTAATCAAAAATATTTGTGTCGCCCGGTGCAGCTCACACCGAGTCTCAGCTCACACCGAGTCTCAGCTCACACGAGTCTCAGCTCACACCGAGTCTCAGCTCACACCGAGTCTCAGCTCACACCGAGTCTCAGCTCACACCGAGTCTCAGCTCACACGAGTCTCAGCTCACACAGAGTCTCAGCAGTGCATGGCCATTGTGTTTAACCGCACTTCATAAAAACGTGCTGTGCCTTCAGCGATTTTCTGTGTGAAACAATTTATCTTTTTCCAGGAAGAACTGTGTTTTTATACTCAAGAATGCGACTGTTTGTTTCCCGGAGGAAAACAAAGTATTGTTGGTGTGTGTGTTTATGCAGGACGCGCTGCAGAAGGTCCATGTTTTGCCAGAGTCGGCACGCGCCGGCCTCCTGGTCATGCTGGACAGACGGACCTACTGGTGCATCTCCAGACAGCGAAGCTGGGGCGTCCCAATCCCAGTCTTTTACCACAGAGAGACTGGAGAGGCTCTCATCAACAAGTATACAGAAATAGACAAATACTGCGTATCATTTTTTAGAGAAGTTGCGGACAAGTTTCTTTCACACGTAAAGAAATATGTACAGGTGAATGTTCTCCGTGTCCCTGCAGACACACCGTCTCCCATCTAGCACAGCTCTTCAAAGAGAAGGGGAGTGACTGTTGGTGGGAGCTTCCTATTGAGACTCTGCTGCCAGCGGAGGTGCTGAAGAAGGTGGGTGTATGCCGTTTGGGTGTCAGCGTGTATGTGAGGGTACGGATATGTTAGGACATAGTGATGGGTTAGAGCCTCCCTCATTGCTCAGTTTAGTTTATCATAAAAATGATAAATTAAACCCCCCATAGATTAATAAAGAGAGGCATAAAAAAGGAAACCCTGGGTTTCAAACTTGGGTTGTCTGCGTTTGAGGTAACCATCATAAGAGCAAATGACTAAAAGTGTTTATTTTGCCTTTATTTCACGTGGAACAGTACCCAGTGTGGTGGAAACTTACCTGTGCATTTGTGACAAAATTAAAAGTTGCTTCTTTCCATTTTGTCAAATTTTTTTTTTTTTACATGTTTTATTTGTATTTTTATACATTTATTGTTGCCATCGTGAAATAATTGAATTGCCACAGAATGCTTCACTGTAGATAAAAAAAAAAAACGTGAACTGAATGAAACATTTTGAATTCTGAATAACCTTTAAATATCTCGTTATCTGAAATAGCGTAACATTATCGCAAGTAGCAGGTGAATATAAGAGGAATGTCCAGCAGCTAAAGACAGTTATGTCGTTATTTTATACGATTTTGTGATGAGTGGTCATTTATTTCTGTTGGCCTACTAATCAATCTGCTACCGTCTCTCCTGTGTGTTTGTCTCCGTCAGAGCAAAGCTGGACCCGTGAGCGACTACACTCCAGGACAAGATGTTCTGGACATCTGGTTCGACAGCGGAGCCTCGTGGGCCGCTGTGCTAGAAGGTACATCTGTAAACGTTCACATATCTCAGCAGGCATTTATAAATCATTTAATCAAAACCTTGTTACAAAGTTCTTCACAAGGGCAGAAAGGACAAACTATTTGCACATTATAAAAGTAAATGTATTTAATTACATTAATTGGTAACTAGTTCAGCTATCGGCACCTTAGCATTGTCCCTCGTCCTCACAGGACCCGACAGTCTGCTTTATGGAATAATAAAATAACAGCATGACTGTAAATGATTACGATGAAGACACCTGTTTGACTGTGAATCACAATACGAGACTACATGAGTTGCTAAAGAGGACGTGTTCGCTCTTACTGTTTGTCACCTCCAGAGGAGATAGAGGGAGACCCTGCAGAGCCTGAGTCACGTCTCAGCTGGCTCCCTGCTTCACTCCGCAAACCTCTGGTCTCAGGTCATTCATTCATTCAGCCAACCACGGCCTTTAACCTTTCAATACGTCTCTGGCTCCCTGATTCTCTCTTTCTCAGGCCTTTACCGCCGTTGTCTCCCATCAATCCTCTTCTTGCATTCAGATGCTCTTGAACATGAGCACCTCTCCTCTTCACTCTACAGAACTCGGCGCCTGATTAGAAAAACGGGCTATTATAGAGTCCCATTCAAAAAGAAATTGTCCAAAAGCATTTGAGTGTGCAATGAGGGTTTTAGAATACTGAAGGAGGAGGGTTATGGAGGTCACGAGGAACTCTTTGAGACGGCATGAACTTCAACCCCTTCTCTCTGCCACTTGCATGAACAGAACGCCTGGCTTGGGTTGAGACTGTGACAGTTTGTGGTTCTATTTCCAGGAGTGACCAAAGCTCAAAACGGCACTTCTCTGCTTTCTATACAACACCTGCCTGTTAGAGAGTCCCTTAAATAAAACATACAAGACATCTTTGCAGACCTACGGACGGCGAGAGCAGTTGATATAATAGTTGTTGAGGGGGAATTGCAATTCTATAACTAACAACGCCCGGCCTTCCTTGTCTTTCCCAAACACTTGCGTCCACTGGGACATATTCTTTACTTTATTTTTGTTGCATGAGTGTGGATTGACGTATTTCACCCCTCTTTTCTGTGTGACCTGCGCTCCTGCAGAGTCTGACCCCAGGGCAGATTTATATGTGGAAGGGAAAGACCAGATTGGAGGCTGGTTTCAGTCCTCGCTGCTCACCAGCGTAGCCGTCAGGAACAAGGCACCTTACAAGTGAGTGTCCACTTTAATTATTGTAGAATTCACTAACTGTACTTGAGTTTATATGACAATGGTGTAAATGACTATTCACAAGTTTATAATTTTAAAGGAACAGTCCACCCAAACATTAAAAATCCGTCATTATTCACTCATTCTGTACTGTCTGGAAAGTCAGGGGGAAGTTTTATTTAGAAAACATTCCTGAAGCTTCACAGAAATGCAGCGTCTCCGCATTCAAATGAAGAAGGTTGGGACTTGTTGTAACATTTTAAAAACAACCGGAGCCAGAATCAGAATGAGTCCACAGAAACCCCACTGTGGACTAATGCTACAGGCTACAGCGAAGATTTCAGACTATGAAAGGGTTAAAATATGTTAATGATGGTTTAGACAGTGTGTGAGCCATCATTATCGTGAATGTCACTCAGTTTACTTTAAATTGATAATGTTTTTTCACACACACTGTAACTTGTTGATTTTCTTGTCATAAGTACAAAATCCTCACTTTGCTGACATAAGACGCCGTGTGTTTGAGTGTAGGTCTCTGGTGGTCCATGGCTTCGTGGTCAGTGAGAAAGGAGAGAAGATGTCCAAGTCTCTGGGAAACGTCGTGGATCCTGACACAGTCATTAATGGAGGGAAGGTACGGTCGGCGGATAAAAGACCCTAGTGAATAGTTGAACCACAGGGGGACTACCCTGTTATTTCTACAGGGATATGGATTGTTCCTGTGATTGGATCATCGAGAGAAAATCAACTTTACGGCATCACTATAAAATCTTTGTTTCTGGGTTCATGTGAGCAAAGTAAAAATATCATTTTTTCCTCTTAATAGTTGGTGTGTAGTTTTTGTTAAGGTTTAAATGTGTCTGCAGTTTACAAATCTATCTCACCCCAACAAATGGAGTTCTTTTTTAAACGTATGAAGAACCCCACTGGAGCTGGATAACTCTCTATACCATACATCGGCTGATTTTTACACTCTAAAGGGACTTTAGGTCTCAGGCTGATGATTCCAGTAAAACTTGGATGAAAGGAATCTTTCTAACTCTTTATCACATCCTCCTTTATTGTTGTCATTTTTCTGGTTGAACCATTTCGCTCTTCACTGCCATCTTGTGGTTTTATCGATGTCAACAAAAACAATGTATGAAAGTCTGGGTGAACACACTGTTAAAAATACACTTGACTGTTTTTGTACATCGATGGGAATAAAAACAAGGTAAAAACGAGCCTTTAGTTTCATGAAAATCAGAACAGCAACTATTCTTAAATCCTGCTGACCAACAGACAAACTGGACTGAAAACCTCCCCTCCTAAGATGAGGTCATCAAACTAAAATGAAATGGTGAATATTAGATACCTCAAAGGAGAAAGTGATTAAGTGAATTGTCTGACTTGACCGTCTAACTTTATTGTTCCGATTTTACTGACAGAAAATGTATTTTCAGGACCCCAGTATGCCGGCCTACGGAGCAGACGTGCTGCGTTGGTGGGTGGCAGAGTCAAACGTCTTCTCGGAGGTTCAGGTCGGACCCACCGCACTCAACTCTGCCAGAGACAACATCAGCAAGGTACCAGAGCGAGAAAGACTCACGTGAGTGCGTATTCACGATCAGCGACACTCATGGCTTTCACACCTCCTCCAAACGTTTCTTCTAGTTGAGGAACACCCTGAAGTTTCTACTGGGGAACATGCAGGGCTTTGATCCACGCGTGCAGGCAGTGGACCCCAAAGACATGCACTTCATCGATCAGTACATGTTGCACCTGCTCCACGAGTACAGCATGAAGGTGACGGACGCATACAGTGAGTTTGATGCCGGCAGGGTCATTCGTGTCCTTCAAGCATTCATCACCAGAGACCTCTCCAGCTTTTACTTCAGCATCATAAAAGACCGGTCAGGACTTACCACAAACCCTCAATAATTACCCGTTTTTTGTGTTTGTCACTGGTTTCACTCTGGTTTTTTCCCTCCGTGTTCTCCTTTATCTCCGCCTTCTCCGAATCAGGTTGTACTGTGACCCCGAGGACTCGTTTGGCAGGAGATCATGTCAGACGGTCTTAGAGGAAGTTCTAGATGGCGTGAGCCGAACCATAGCTCCCATCCTGCCGCATCTAGCCGAAGAGGTCTATCTGCACGCACCAGGACATGAGGGTATGTTCCTGTCGGTTTGTATTGTCAGACCTCGAGTAGAAAAACACACTCTCTTAGAGTTTTCTTGCTAGCCTTTATACTAATATGAAGCATTTGTTTCTGCAGAAGGGGAGACATTATTCAAGAGCGGCTGGATCAAAAGCAGCTCCTTGTGGAGACGACCAGGTTTGGAGGAGGCAGTGGAAGGAGCCTGCGCCATTAGGGATTCCTTTCTGTCTTCCATCCCAGGGAAAAATGCTGCTCAGTATGAGCTCACCATCGTCATCGAACCCGGTTTGCTGTTTGAACTCATGGAGGTAAAGAAGATCTGGGTACATTAATGCAAAACACAAGAGGCTCCTGAGAGATTAGATGAGATTTAGATGAGCAGATTTAGTTCCTATTGGTTTAAATCCTTCTTGAAGTAAATGCAGACAAACATATTGAAATGTTATTATTTCTAACATTATGTCCTCAACTGATACACGTATATACCAGAATGAAATAGAGATTAAATCTCCACCAACCATCCCACTGCCTACTTATGGGAATAATGTGAAATACCATAATAGAAATCTTTAGGTTCATTCCTCGTCAAGCTGCATCATCCCGTGTTTAATTGCCTGGAAAGTTTACAGCTTTGACAACAAAATAAATCTATTCATCTAAATAAAATATGGTTACCTTACTAGAGAAAAATGTATAGTAAAAAAAGGCTATTTAAAAAAAATTAAATTAAGTGGCTCGACAGTATGTAGGAAAATTTATTGGGACTAATCCCCCTCTGCCTCTAATTTTAATGTTCTTTTTATATTTAATTGCTTTAATTGATTGTTTGAATACGAATGCCCTCATCTACTTCCAACACCAGGCTCTCCAGGAGGAGCCCACCTCAACCTCCTCGCAGCTTGCCGAGCTGATGATGGGAGCGCGGGTCACTCTGACAAGTGAGCTTCCCCGGGACCTCCCCCCGGATGCCCTGCTGAGCCACGGCAGCTTCCTCATCAACCTGGAGGGTGAGCAACACCAACAAAGACTGGGCTAATGATGTGATGCAAATGTTTCAATAACCAGGATGGAAGGAAACTGATCTGCCTTTTTTGTTGTTGTTTACAATTGACATTTCAGATATGCACAAATTATTATGTCAGTTAACAGGAACAGCTTTAATAACTTAAGTGAATGCACCTGTGCTGGATTGCCCTTTTTATTTCCTGCATGTTGAAATTTCTTGATAATCCAGGCTGTTCCTCATCTCCTCGATTATAATTCTCCTTGTAGAGAAAGTTGATTCCACTTTAGAGTCGACTTCCAGCTTTGATCAGTCTGCGATTATCTTTCCTGTCAGGTGGTGTGATCCGTGAGGACTGTGCTTACAGCGTAGCAGTGGTACCCACCTCCAGTGCCCGGTGTCCGCGGTGCCGCCGTTACACCGCGGATTCAGCAGACTGTCTGTGCCCACGCTGTCAGACCACCGTTACACAGGCACACTGATGCCATACCGTCACCATGACAACCGTTGCTTCTTCTTTTTTCGTTTCCTTGCTGCCAGTGAAGTTTATTTGGAGGCTCATTCTGGATCCAAACCGACTACAAACCAGTTCTTACATCACTCCAGGTTTTTCCCATGTTGTCCTCTAGCAGTTGAGAGAACCTGCAGCTTAGCTCAGAGGTGGGATTGTAAGCAGCAGGTAAGCATGTTCTTGGTTAATGTGCTTCAGATTCTATTGCACATTCATTGTGACAGCAGGTGTGAACTGTAAAGCCCAATTGTTGGCAGGATCGGTACATCTGGTACATGACTGTTTACTGTAGGGAACTTGATACTCGGGCCAGAGAAGAGTCCATTCAAGGGGCCGCTGTGTTTTTTTTTAAGTGGCCCCTTGAAAAAGCAATTAACTATCATGAGTGTCACTATGTGACAACAGTAAGGAATGTCTATTTGATGTGGATAAGTTCTTGTAAATGCCTTCCTTTGTATAATAAATCATGATCCCTGTAAACGTTTCATAAAACTGAATGCAGAAGTTCACTTGAACTGTATAATGTCTGTCTATTACTTTTGCCTTTGCCTTCTTACCCACTTTCAAATTTAGCCTTAATTGCCATACATTCTGCTCATCCACAACATGTAGACTTCCATTAAACAATCTGTTAATATATCAAAAGTAATGCCAGTGAACAATATGTCAAACAGTATTATTACAAGATTTCAATTACACAATGACTGCCAGACGGCCTCAAACAACTTTGACTTCATGTGGCTCTGACACCCTATCACCCATAACATAATAAATGCTGGTCTAATACTGTGCATATCCCCTTTAGCAGTTCAAATAAGTCTGAACTCTCCTGAGACCTCTGAAGGTGTGCTGTGGAATCTGGCACAAAGATATAAAAAAATCATAAATATGAACTGGAGTTATATCTCGGATCATGTTATGAGTATGAACAGCAGTAAATAGTACATGGTAACAAAGACAACATCTGTGCTTTGGAGAAACCTCTTTATTCGGCATCAGATCGACCCAGGGGGAGCTTCCGGACTACGGAATAGGAGGTGTACAGGCACATCTAGTACAGTACTGTCTGCATGTATAAATACAAAATAAGGTTCCTTTCTTTATGATAGTAGATAGTTTTTATGATACATCTTTGTCAGAGAGATCATGAAGGAGAAATGCCAGACAGAACTCAGATATGTCACACGGGACATCCAGACAGTGACAGAAGAAATGAGAGTGGAGTGAAGAGTCATGCTTCATTCCTTCAAAGTCATCTCATTAACATATTTTCCTATTAGAATTTTCAATAAGAGACAAAAAAATACTCCATATATTTGATGTTACATGCATGATAATATGGTGGTTTAAAAAAGAAGAACCGAGTCAGAGTCAGTCATATCTGCTTTCTATAATTAAGTTGTAAGGATGAGTTTATCATATTAACATGAGATGATCACGAGAACAAAAAATCTCCATGAAAATAACAGGCGGGGAAAATGTATTCCGCCTCCATCAGTTCCAAGTAATCTTTATCTCTTCATCTGTCCAAGCCACCTTCAAAGATTAGTCCACCCTCCTTTCACTCAGTCCTCGGTGGCAAAAGCTTCCACTGCCTCCAGAAGGTGCAGGCCAAGGCTGTACTGGGCGTGGTTCTCTGGGAGCATTTCAACAAGACGGCCGACCAACCTGCTGGTCTGTGACAGGGGGACCAAGGGGCACCGAAGCTCACTGGGATCCTGCAGCCGCAAAACATTGTATCCATTACAAACGGGAAGTAATTCCAAAACCAGAATTAGAACCATAATGTTACGACTTATCAGTGAACATGCGTCATGGAAAATAGCCAAAAACCATAAGAGGACATTATTGTGGTTTCTCACCATAGCTTTGAGCCATGTGCAGAGCATTGGGGGCAGGCGGGCCAGCAGCTCCATGGCAGGCTGAGTCTGGCTTTGGCTGTGGAGCAGCGAGTAGCTCAGCCTCTGGCCAGTCAAAATAAGCAGCTGGGAACCCAGAACATCCTTATCTTCCACCTCTAACATCACCTTGAGGATAAGATGCAAAGTCATGCTCATAAGATGAAAACTCAGAACATCATATTGGATTGTCTGACTTCCGAAACACAACTGAAGTGGTCCCGCTTACCTCTTCAGCCCGCGGGTCCAGGCCCTGGTTGTAGAGCTCACAAACCAGATGCCGTCTCAAGATGTCGGGGTTTACCTGCAGCAGAATGCCCAGCTCCAAACACATGGAGGGCCACCAGTCAGCCTTGGCGCCACTAGAGGGGAGACGGGAGGTGGTGCCAGGGGCCGAGCTAGATAAATCATCAATGGCCTGCACCCAGCCAGTCAGCACCCGCAGGAGGAACTGATTTAGAGAAGGAATGTGGGAAACACAGATGACAGGGAATAGGAGAGGGCATTACATGAGTGTTGAAACAACCAACCTTTTGTTTTAAACGTCATCATTTCTTACACCTATACTTAAGTCTCACCTCTCGTCGCTGCACAACCAGAGCTGGGTCCATGTCTCCACTGGGCATCAGCTGGATGGTCGTTAAATCTCTGAAGAATGCGTTCTTACCCTGGAACAAACACCCACAGAGTGTCATTTTAAATCAGTAATCGTTGATAGTTGTCCCTCATATCGTTCCACAAGGGGAATAAACAAATATAGACATCAAATTTAAAGCACCTTCAAAAGGAAAGTCTGTGGATTCTTGGACTTTGGTTCTTTCTATTTTAAATCAAGGGTGATCTGAAGTTAATCAAATCACCCTGCCTATTCTTCCTTCTTCCATTACAAAATGTCTATTTGTTGCCTTACATATATATCCCTCCCGCCGACAGTTGCCGTTGTTATGAGATATAGAGATGCTGTTAACTTCACCTGTAGTTGGTTATAGTGTTATGGCTGCTATTTACAGGTGTAAAGTTTGAAGCTATTATATTTAGTTTGTGAGATAGAAAATGATTACAGATTATTATTAATCTGATCAAAATAAAATCTGTGGAAAAATTTACAAGACTGTGGATGTAGAAAGGCCTCCCTTCATATTCAACACGAGGAAGAGTGGGTCAGTCTCCTCACCTTGCTATCAAACAGGCTGAGGGGTTTGACCTTTAGAGTAAAGGTCATAACAGCATGTAGCAGGGAGGCTAATAGGCAGTGGTGTTGCACCAAAGGGTAATGGACGCCTTTCTTCTCCAGGGCGAGATCGGCTATGGATGCAGGTCCCTCTGCTCCGCACCAAGCCTCCTCCACAGACATCTCTGGAACAGAAACTTCCTCCACTGCAGAGTCCGCCTGTATCAGAAAAGGACCAGAACAGACAATGAGGAGATTTGCGCTGATTCACAACATGAAAACATCTCATGCTTAGTTCACAATTTATTAAGTCCCGAGCAGAGTGCAAAACAAGCACAGACTTTAAAGTGCCCCTCCAGTTAAAGAAGTTTGAGGTATGATGATAATAATAATAATAATAATAATAATAATATTTTGACCATTTAGTATTGTTGTCTCTAAAACGTGTCTAGAGGAGATCTAGAAGTTTATAAGGCCTAATAAACCACCTGCATATGTGGTGGGTTTGGTTAGTAGTGGTAGTTCTCCATGCTTTTTCCTAGAGCCTCTTTACTTACATATGAATTTGTAAAAGACATAGGGCACTGATTTTTAATCAATTCTCCAGTCACCTCCATGAGGATCTGCAACAGCTGGACACAGCAGCCAAGGAAGGACGTCATCGCTTTGTCTCCCATCCCCACGTCCTGCCGTACAAGCACAAATCCTTAATATATGCATCTTAACACGTTCATTGAATGAATCCATACATAAAAATTGTCATTCTTCTTTGTAATCTGGGTAGATATTTTATCACCTACCCGTCGGATTAAGCGATCTTTGGGTGCTTTCCCCACCTAGAACGAAAGGGAATATTTTCTATATTAACTCAGACATCCCTCTTAGACACTCTAATATTGTCTGTGTATAATTTACCTTCTCCATGAGGTAGGCTGCGGCTGAAAAACGCTTGACAATAAACGTACTCCACATCATTGTAGAAATACCTGAGGGGTCAAATTAATAATCATTAAACCTACTGGCAATATGGTAATTTCACTCTGAAAACTTATGTGAGCTGATATGTTATACATACACCTTTTCACCACTACAGTAACATTACATTTTCAGACTGGACGTACTATCGTAAAAAATTATATCCAAGCATGTAGAAAAGACAAGAGCCTCTCACCTAGTTGGACATGTGGACTAGAGACCAACTTTAAATGTTCAACAGCCCAGCCCAAGTATCGTCCCTCCTGGGAAGAAAAGCCAGACTTGAGATTTAGAGCAAAAACTGAAATGAGACAGTTTTCATGCAACTTTTGGTCACATTAATGAAGTTGTAATTGAGCGTATTCCCTTACAATAATAGCAGTATACATGATGACATTGCTAAAATATACTTCACATCATCGATGGCGATGATTTCAATGATCTGGTGATAAACTTCTAATATATTGTCGCACTGCATATCCCTTTAATCTTATTAATAGTCAATCTGCCTCCAAACATCTGTCGTCCTGCCGTGGGTATACTGTGGAGTTGACACGTATGTGTACACGTATATGACTGCGCACCTCCGGGTCTTTGTTCCATTGCACGACGTATTCCCAGCAGCAGTGAGCGAAGAGCAGGTCCGGTGAGAGGGAGTGTGGGAACCTCTGACACACCGCCACCAACAGCTCTGGAAAACACAGTGGAGAGAGATTGATGTGGATCTGTATAGAAGGCCCAAAAACTTTTCATGTATCGATAGAGTTAATGTTGTCATACATTTTGCATTTAGTCTAAGTCCTGTGTCATATGTCTTTCATTAGTTTTAATATAATTAATCGACATTATGCTGTTGCCAAGTGACACAGTGGGCAGCACAGATGTCTCAAAGCTAGAAGGCTCAGGGTTCAGCTCCACCTCTGCTTGCCTTGAGTTTGTAACCCATGTTTATGTGGGTTCTCTCCAGGTACAACTTCATCCAACAGTCCAAAAACATTAATACAGAATCTGTATCTAAATTGTCTGTTGGTGTGAATGAACGTTTGTCTCTATGTGCCGGTCGTGTGATGAACTGTTGACTTGTCCAGAAAGAACCCTGCCTCTCATCCAGTGTATAACTCTACATACAGTTATACACTACAAGTACAAACATTATGAAAAATGAGATTATTTGAATCTCATTTCTATACAAAAAAATGTAAGTGGTGCTTCAGCAACCAGGAAGTTACTCCGTCTCCTCCTCTGGATATGATGCTTCGATATGTAATAGGTTCCAGCCCCCTGCGACCCTGAACCGGATAAGCTGTTACAGAAAATGAATGAATGAAAATTTAAATGTCTTAGTCAGCTATAAGTCCCTGCAATTGAAAGACGGTAATAATTTCAGTAAGATGTTGACATTTAGTTTATTCCGAGTCATTGGGTTATTATGTTCCTTATACATTTCAGTCAATCCAGTGGAGACAAATTGATATATTTGGATATTTTCCTTTTATTTCACACCAGATTTATGTGATAAAAAAATCAGGTTGAAGGATTAGACATGCAAGTTGGCAGAAAGTGTCTGGTCTGATGATATCAATTTAAGGAAAAAATTCCAACATGGGAGATGATCTGATTCGCAAATTAATTTTGAAACACATCTGGCTTCGGCCATTGAACCAGATTTCTCACTGTTTTGAAGTTTTGAAAAATAGGTTGAGATCTTTTCAAGTCTCTAACAGCCAACATTTGAATTAGTTCATTTCCAGACTTCATTCTTGCCACTAGATATTTTCGGTCCTGACCTGCTCTCTTGTCTTTGTACTCTTGGCTCCTCTCCTCCTTTAGTTCGTCTCCTTTCTCATGATCTGGTTTTTCATCTGCCCCTTGATCGTCCATCTTCCTGAGGATTTCTTTCAGTCTCTCAGGGGCCAAGCTGTGCCTGAACACCCACTTGGAGACACTGTCTGCTATGCCGCCTTTACAGAAAGACGTGAAGAGAATCTATTATTAATAAAAGGCAATCTGACTGGAAACTGAAAAGGAAATACATTAAAATTGTTTGGACGGTTAGTCAAAACATCTGTTTGCCTATATAAACAACACAAACTTCTTATTTCTTATTCAGCCCACCTGCGCCTCCTTCCAGCAGTGTTTTGATGGAGCACTGTGCTGCAGATCCCCCTGCTGTTCCCTGAGGCGGAGGCACCAACAGCAGCGTCTGCAGCACCAACACGTCCTCTAGCTGGCGAACACACACCGCCCACTGCTCCAGCTCTAGAGACACGGCCTCCCACTCTGACTGCAACTGTCACACACACACGGACATCAGGCAGAGTCAATGTGTGTTTAGTGGATGACATTAAACCTTGTAGAAGAAGATTTATATTGCTGTTAGAAATAAATAACCTTGAAGGGAGGTATTCTCCTTTTCAGAGAAATCTTTTCCAGTATGCTAATGGAAGCAAGACTTTTCTCAGACATAGTTGTTATTTTAATAAAAACACTTAAACTAACAGTTTTATTCATTCTTTTTTGTTGTGGTGCGGCCATGTCATGATTTCCACATTACTCGTTGACAATTAGACAATGACTGTCACACGTCTGTCTCAACTTGACCTCCTTTTATTGAAAAAAATAACTGATGAATGCACTCATGTGTGTGTGTGTGTGTGTGTGTGTGTGTGTGTGTGTGTGTGTGTGAGTGAGTGCATGAGACCACCTCGCTGTCAGCCCGGCTTGTGATGCTAGCTTTGGTTACACGGTGAGCAACAAGAGCAGCCAGCAGAGCAGCAGCAGCGTTGTGAGACTGGATGCATGTGCAGCGAACTTGTTGCCACCATGGGGAGACAGACTGAGGGTCCCACGAGTCGTCGACGGCACCTAAAGGGAACAATAAGAAACTATCCTTTCATCCTTCTGTCTATTTAATTTCCATTGGTCAACATGCCGACATTGAAGAAAAAGCTGTACCTTTCATGTTAGTGAGGAAGATGATCAGTGTGTGGAGGTTTCCAACAGTTTCTTCTGTTTTCTGTAGTATCTCTTTCTCTCTCTGCAACCACACACTCAGCAACAGAGACTGAAGACAGAGAGGGGGGATACATTGGCACACGTGAAAATTAAATCATTACATATTGTCTCGTTTGCTCTTGTTCAGATTATTTTACATGTTGCTGTGCTCATAAATATTTTTAAAATAAAAAAACTAAAAGAACATATGTTGTAAAATGTACCTACTGATTTGTGACTAACTCTTTTAAAGACATTTTATCCTCCCTCATCAGTTTCATCAATGAGTGGTATCGTCCATCTTACCAGCAGCTGCTGAGGGCTGATGCCAGCCTGCTGTAGGGTGGCACAGACTTCATGGAGCGGGCTTTTTCCAAACAGACAACCCCAGAAAATGAAGTTCCCTAAAAATGACACACATGAGTAAATACCCCATTCTCAACTTGTGTGATGTGCTGCCTGTATGTGTGACAAACGTTATTTTTGTGTTTCTTCCCTTTAGTACCTGTGTAAATTTTACATATATTGTTTCATTTGACTAATGTATGTAAATCACACGAGTCAAGCACAGAATTATTCACATCTGCACCTTACAGACCGATGCTGACCCACAATGGGGATTCATTCATTCTACCTTTTTAAATTATGGCATCTATCAGGGTAACTGAGTAAAGGTCCCATCATGTACTCTGCTTGCATATGTTGCATTACCTAGCTGATTCCACTCAACCTCAGACGTACGCAGCACCCTTAACTCCCCGTCCTCAGTGCACTCCATCTGGGAGAGAAAGGTCTGGGGAGGCAGGGGTGAGTCAGGTGAGTCCTGGGCAAAGGAGACACTGGGTCTTGAGGTCAGTTGGGCGTAACGTTGCAAGGTGGGGAGAACACGGGACAAATCCTCCTCTATGCCCTCTGGGGAATCCTGCCAAGTTAGACAAAATTTGACTATTTATTGAAGGGTGATGAGGATTAAAGTAGTATTAAATAACCTCCACACACTGATCGTTTAGTAGCTTTATCACAAAGCCTGTGTTATGTACAACGTTATTACCTATGGAAAATGTGCATAGGAGGATCATTTAACAATCTCAGGACCCATTTGCTTTTATCTGATGTCTATTTAGCCTTGGCGACTTCTAATGCAGCCAGTGGATATCAAGGGAAGTGATATTGTTTACCTGGATAAAACTATACAACAGAGTCTTTCAGCTGATGCTGTTTTCTCATGATTCCCACATCCAGACTGTCATTGCAGAGGTCAACAGGGCGTAAATAAAAGCCAGTACCAGATGTAAAAACAATTTAGTTTAAAGACAATCGTGTGCCCGAGTCAACAAAACTGAATGTATACTGGACAACCAAGACACAAATGTGAAAACAAGATATTGTGGAAAGAGAAATTATGTTGATAATCCTGATCCCTATGAGGTGGAGAAAAGAGGTCTGCAGACAAAAGCTTATGGAATAAGATCACATACTAAGACATATCATTAATTAAAACGTTATCATTCAAGTATTTATAAATAAGGAGATTTTTAAATTGTAAAGATTATGACAGTTTACAACCAGTTTGTGTGCAGCTGGGCGACATTAGATTTCTCCAGAAAAATGATCCTATGTTTGCATGGAGTAGAATCTAGTCCAAGCATGTGATCTTTTCCTAAAGACATCCTTTCACATTAAAAACATAGTTGATGTAAGATGGTGGCTGTTGCATGCAAACCCCGTTTGTGACGTCAAAAGCGTTCAAAGCAAGACCTTGCCTTTGGGTATTCGTGTGTCCACTCACATTTTTAGAAGAGACTTCTGTGTCTGCAGCAGAGTGCAGCTGCTGGATGTTGGTGTAGAGCTGAAGCAATTTTGTCTGTGATGAACAGAACTCCAGTAATGCTGAATCAACTTCTTCAGGCTCTGTAATGCACAAATACAGACAGAAAAAAATATTTATGTAAATAACATTTTAGATTCCAGACATTTACAGGAGGACATAACACATCAGACAATTTTCAAAACTTCAGTTTTAATATCTTAGACCAGAGTAAAATTCTGCGTAATAAAGGGATACTTTACCGAGCTGCTTCAGACTGTGGTATAAGGCGCATGTGATGTTAGTGAGACATGAGACAGGAGCATTCTTATTTGACAGCAGAGACTCCAGAGCCTGAAAGAAAGTGCAAAGACTTCATTTACAAATAAAAGCGATACATATGAGGAGAGTACAGTATACCTCTGTATTAGTGTGGGAAGCAAATTGTCTTGTATCTCTGGTTATACCTGCTTCTTAATAGCAGGGTGTTTGATATCAAGCAGCACACTCTTGGCTTCACTCTCCAAAATATCTGGAAAGGAAAGATGATTTGAATGTGTCATTTGGAGAATCACCCAAAAAATGAATGAACGAGTGAATAAAAGTCAGACTCGCGCCTCTCTTAGAGCTGAGAACTCCAGCTCTTACCAGGCTCCACATCTCTGCTCCGTAGTATAGTAGTCATCCTCTTTAACAAGTGCATATCTTTGGCTCGCTCGCTCTTCTTGTCACTGATAAGGAAAAAGCACAGAAAGTAAAATTGAAATGAGTGCTAGCAGCCATGAGCTAAAAGCATGCAGCCTGGAGACATAATATAGTATTAATGTAGTTGATAAAGTTAATGATTATATTCCATTAGCCATTCAATTTCCTTGCATTTATTATAAAAACAAAAACAAAAATCTGAAAACCTGAGGATCATGGATACAGGATTGTTGTACCTGTACATTACAAATCCCGTTTCCTATTTGAAAAACAATTCCATTTTCAAAAAGATAAATAAAAAAAGCAAAATTGCCTAAATGCCTGGGTATTGTGCTCACTGAATACCTTAGTTGAGACATGTTATTTATTGAGTTTTAATAGTGGGGAACTGTATTCTTTAGAATTAAAGGCTATTCTACAGTAGCTTTGATCTTCATGCCTGGTGGCTCTGTCTGTCTGCTTTTATCTGTCTGTGCACCAACCTGAGGGCCAGGTGGAAGGGAATGTTCACCGTCCTCAGTGCTCCTGTGATGGGATCCAGCAGACACACCTGCTGAGTGTGGAACTGCCAGCCTTGGCTGGTCACACTGTTCACTCCCATCAAGCGGTAACCAGCATACAGCAATCTGGAAAAGTGAACACACACACACTATTTAAAATTTTCTGGTTCAATTTGGTTAATGCAACAGCAAATTAATAGAATAATTTACTAAGAAGCCTATACAAAACAGGGTTTGAAATTCCACTTCCAACTATATGTTGTGTTTGATTACACAGTTAATTGTATTATAAATATAAAGTTGCACCTGTGTTGCTTTGTTTCTGGAAGAATCCTAGAATAAAAAGCTCATGTCTTAATTATGAGAAAATTGTTTATACCTGCAATGTTTGCCCACATTGAATGCTCCAACTCGAGGCCCCTGCTGCATCGCCCACACCTCCAAGATTCCTCTGCGGGGGGCGTAAATAACCATGAATAGAGCATGCCGCCTAGGCAAGGAGGTAGAGAGGGAGAACTCCCGACTGCCTCGCTCCTCTGGAACCTGTAGCCAGCCCAACTGAGCATCTCGGTAACCTGTAGTTCAGTTAGGTTACAGAGCAACACAAAGAAACCTTTGAGCCGGTTACATGACCCACCATCACAACGGTCTTGAACGGAGGAACTTAAAATGATAGATAAAAAGCATGCAAGAAATGCCTGATTTTTGCATCCCAGTAAGTCATGCCGATTTCTGACACACAATATCATTGTTTACACAAGAAACAGAAGACTTTTAGTTTTTGTAAAACTTTGTCAATCCATGATTAATAAAAACAAGAGAAAGGTTAGATATAAGGATTACAAAGCCCCACAGCCTTAGCACTGATCTTAATATTGATTTGGGCAGGGGCTCAACATTTCTTACTCTATTGTTATTTCCTCTCTTTCACCTTACCTTTCCACATGCGAATGGAAACACCCCTGGCCAAGTCCAGCAGCGTGACTCTACCAAAATCATCAGTCACTCCAGCCAATGTGTTGCAGGGCGACAGACAGATGGATTCACCGTGACGGCGTGAGTCTGGAAGACCAAATCTGGACAGGAGAAGACAGAGGGATAATGGAAGGAAATCAACAAGCTTCGTTAAGCCAACACCTATATGGAAAAATGTTTATTAAAGCTACCTGATCCCCAATGGAGTTGCAGGCTCAACTTTGGGCTTCTGTTTCTGAGCAGCTTCCTCTTCATGCTTGTTCTTGTTCCAACCTAACCACCCACTGAGTGGGAAAACAGCATAGAGAGATAAAATGAATAATGACACAGAGAATGTAAGCAAGACATTAATAAGATGATGAATATATGCAGAGACAAGGACAACAGGAGAGAATATGAAAGGCCACTGACAACATCTTTATAAAATACACTAGAAAGAGCAGACCCAAGAGAGGATGAAATCAAACTTCCCTCCTGAGCATTGATTGGGCTGCTTTATTATTCTGTTATTACACCCTCGGATTGAGATGATGGGTGACGTCCTGCTCCTTTGATATGGTATTAATTGACTTTCGGAAAATGAGATACTCCTTTGGCAGAACTGGAGTGTAACAGCAGCCAAAGAAAAGAAAAGTACAGATATATCGGTAGAGCTAAAGAAAACACCATGTTTCTTTGACCAATGTCTGCCCTAATTGATGTGTGTTTAAGCACACTTGAATTTTATTTTGTCGAATAACTGCTTAACCTCACAAATCTTGCTTATCCACACAGCAGATTTTACAAAACACAACAATAGCAACACGTACGTGGCAGCACTGAAGAGGGCTGATGTGAGCTTACTGGCCACGGCCAGAGCCACATGAGAGAGGAGAGGCTGGGTACTTCCCTTAAGATAGAAAACAAGACACAATTAAAAGCTGAAATTACACCCCAAAAGGTCCAGGTTTTTGTCAACACTTGTGCATAACCATAGTTCCAAAAAAAGGATGCAGTGCAGAAAAACAAAAAGATTACCAAAACAAAATGCAACCACGAATCATAACTGATTTTCCAGAGTCCTAGGTAATATCATCAATAGTGTCTTTTGTTTGAGATTCTTCATTTCCCCCCATCTTTCGTTGTCCCTGTGACAACATGACTATATGAGAAGCAAGACAAAGTTGACTAAATATGATATAATAATAAAAATTAACCAGGGCTCAGACATGGGGTTAATTAAAAAGATGAGAAATTAACATATTGCGTAGTATTTAGGTGAGTATATGTTTTAGGGAATGAGCAAATTATCCTATTTGGTTTTCTATTGCATCCCTACTTTTCTGGAATCAGGGTTTTAAGCACAAACCATTTAATATTTTACATAAATGTGCCGTTGAGTTGCCTGCACAGTCATTCCTAATGGAAAGGACTTACTCCAGCTCTCTCTCACCTCTACGGCGTAGTAAAAGCCTGTGTAGGGCCCACCTCCCACAGTGACATACTGACTCATGGCTGGGGGGTTGCCCTTGACTGAAGCATTAAACCCCCCGAGGATTGATGCATTCCTCATTTGGTCGAACACACAAAGTGTCATGATGCCTAAAAGCAGGAGAAATGAAGAGAGAGAAGGGGTGTGGGGAAAGAACACAGTAGAGAAAACATTCATTCCATATTCACTTCCACCATGCAAAGCATAATGAGGAATACATTTTTCCCATGATGGATTAAGAATTTTGGAAAATTAGAAAAATCCCTGTCACATTTTAACCCAGTGATATCATAGCAAAATAAAGATACTTAAGATACTGTGGTAAACAATAACAAATGAGTCTTACCCACACTACTGTGGTCCACAATGGTGTCCATGTCCTGAAGGCCCCACTTCTTATAGGTTAAGGGAGGAGGTTGGATCGTATCACTGCCTGCTGCTGTCGCTGGATGCAAAGCACAGATGATGTTCCATGCTAAATCTTTGTCATATGATTTAATAATTAATTACCTTTAGCTAGTAAGTATTAATTTAAGCCACAAAGCACAATCATTGAAGGGCACACAGCTCTAATAAATGCTTAGAATAATCCTAATTAAGCTCGACTATTAACCCTCTAGATGCTGCGTAAGTCTGTATGGGTGGGTATATTTCCTTAGTACCTGACTGCTTTCTGGCAAACACTATCCACCCAGCCAGCAAGTGAAGAACACACTAGTTAACATTCTAAATAGCACATATTCTCAAACATAGATCCAGTATCATTTATCATAGCAACTTCATGGTTCTCAAACTATAATATGAGCATACCCAATTGGATGCACTCAAACACAAACTGTTACACAAATGCTAGCACAAGCGACTGTACCTCTTGCCACCTGGTTCCTGCAGGCACGCAAGGACTGGAAAAGGCTGAACCCATCGATGGTGACCAGAGCCGCAGGGTAGAGGATACTTAACTCTTCATGCTGTGAAAGGATTGAAATCCATAATTTTACATTTTTGGCTTATAGTTAAAAGCTTAGGAAAAGCTAGTTAAGTGATTTCATGTTTGTAAGGTAAACTCAGCTCCATAATTTACACATTTTGGCCCAGTGATCAGGGTGAAAGGATGTGAAGATGGCAAGACTGGGTGTTCAGGTCATATTTTTCCACAATGGTGATTTAGGTTAAGGAAAATCTTATGCTTTATTAAATACAATTATTTGAAACATCTTTTTGTTTCACTCTGATTACCTTTGTTTGAAGATCCGACAGTTTAGCATGAGTTACACACAAAATCGAAAGAAACAAAACACAAATACTGGAGGGGGTTCAAAAACTTTTAACAACAGTGTATAAAATCTAAATGTTCCACCGGGCCTTAAGTTGCAGCGCATTCCTGACAAGAACTAACTTCACTGAGACGGAGGAAAGGGAATTACCTGATGTTTGGCATCTGTAACTAATGTGCAAATCTGAATGTAGTACTTGTATTCTTGAATAACTTTTGTATTGCACTATTCATTTAAATGAGACATTCATTACTGTCAAACAAAGCTATGTAAGATGTGCTCAACACAATCTTCATCTTCAACAATTACCTGCTCAGTTACTCCAGGATGACGGGGGATCTCATATGTGCGACACTTGAGCCTCAATACAGGGTCCTCATGAAGCAACTGGGCCAGGAGCAGAACCCCATTCTAATGGGAAACAGTCACTGTCACTTTTATTGCTACCATTGCAGACGGTACTGATTGGTGTCCTTGTTTTTTCTCACTGTTGCACAAAAAAATAGTGCACAAAAGAGGATAACATTATGATTTAGACTGATGAGGTACCTCTGTGTAGAAGCGGACGTAGCCCGAAGTGAAACCAACGACCACACATGTCCAGTCAGGACGCCCCGTGGAGCTCCTACAAAACATATACAATGGCTTTCAAGTTGTACTTTCTCAGACATCAGCATTATTTTCTATAGAAGTTAATATTACCTCTTCTGGCTTGCTAGTGGTATACAGATAGAGCTGTTCACACACTCTCTGTAGTGAGAAGACATACGGAAAAAATTAGGATGTAGTATTCACTTAACAGCTCAGGACGAGAACCAGTCCATTATCCTGAAGGTTTCAGTTGTTTCCCCACAATCTAAAAAATATTCCTTTTCAATGTTACCTTTAAAGTAGTTTTCCTTGAGCTTCAGCTTCTAATATTGTTTCAGTCTCTTCACTGACATATTCTAAGATTTACTTTTGCAGCACCTTCTATCCTTCTTAAGACAGTCTGCTCTGACTCTTACCCTTCATCAGTGCTGAGTGCTCCAGTCCAAGACACAGCCAGGGTCATTTCCTCTCTGCCACTGTCATCGGAACGCCACTTAGCTGTGAGCACAAACAGACATTAACAGCAATATAGCCTAAAACTTCTTTGTGCCCTCAGTGTGTCGTGCGTTTGAATAAATGACCTGAGAGAAAGACAGCCTTCTGTTCACGAGCCACAACTAAGAGATCAGAACATGGAGACAGGCACACTATGCAGTCCTGCAGCCAGGCTTTGCTCTGTCCTGAGGTGTCCTCCTCCACCTATAGGAGAAAGAGGTGAGTCAATGGTAGAGGACCTTTCCATAACCATACAGTTTTTTTTCTGTGGTTCAGGTTTGATTACCATTTAAGAATGGATGTAGCTTTGACCTTGAGATAAAGTCATATGGGGGCATCCAGCCTTCAGTGTTAAACCAGTATTCACCAAGTACGTCATCCATGGTTCAATGTCCCTGCTGGTCAATGTAATACCAAGTCCAATCCCATGACTAGGAAGATGGTACACCCTTCTACAGTACCATGCTCAACAAGTTGACACGTTCAGGCCTTTTTTATTGAAAGTACCGGACACTATACTGCCTGCTTTGGGCCTTTTGTTCTTTCTTTCCTTCACTGTCTTGTGTGGACTTTCTAGGTTTTCCGCATGTAATGTTGGGAAATTGCAGGTGCAGAAAGATCGCTTGGTCTTTGTTGCGCTTTTTAAAGTTCTCCTGTGTTTCAGCAGACAATATCTCTTTTATGCTGTGCAAGAATCATTTCACACTCAGACTACTCTGATGTGTCTTGAGCCTGTCATGGCATTTAATTCAAGTTCCTCTTTGATTGTCTGTGCGTACTCTCTATCAATATCCTTGCCCTGGTTGTTAGCAATGTTTCATTCATTGTGGATCTCTCAATTGCCCCATGTCAGGAGACTCTTTTATCATTGCTCATTTGAGATTTCTGGAGCTTGCTTGGAGCCCTCTCGTTAAGTGCTGAACAAGGGGTTGATTGCAAACTATACAGTCGTTGTGTCACAAATTACATTAGAAACTATTGTTTGCGAGTAACTAAAAAAGAAAATCTAGAAAATTAACAATGTTAAAAGACGAGAAGAAATACAAGGACAGACCTTCTCAGACAGAGTGGCTTCCTCCTCTTTGTTGTCACCAGTCTCCCACGTTGACTCCCAGTCAGATGAGTCCCAAGAAAGCTCATTTTCTGTTAGGGGAAAATTGAACAGGAACATTCAAATTGTTTCAATTTGTGGGTTGAATCCAAATATAATTTGAATTGTAATTGGACTTATAGGCTCAAAGAGTTTTCACTTGTCATCAAAGAGGCTTGGATTTCAATAAAGCAATTGTAGCAGATCGGACCATATTTAGTATTATTCAGTGTAGATTCTCATTCATCAAGGTCATGTTAATCCTTGTGGTTTGAATCCAAATCACCTGGACCTTTGAATATGTTGGAAGGCGTTTCACCTCTGATCCAAGAGACTTGAAGACGTTTTATCTCTCATCCAAGCTTGGATGAGAGGCGAAACGTCTTCAAGCCATAGACAGAAGTCCAGTTGCTTCGGATTCAACCCACAGGGATTACCATGACCTGGATGAATAAGAATCTGCACAATCAGTCTGAACAATTTTTTAAAAATCTGCTCTTAAATCATTAAGAGTGGGAGACACAGAGTTCTGAATTCTTAATAATTAATAAGCTATATTAATAACATTTTAATTCAGTCTCGTCAAATGAGCCATTACGTTAAGCAGTTTATTGGAAATAGCTGTTGGTGAGCTGGTTTATCCTTTAAGAATCATTTAAATATATATATCTCACATAAAAATTTGATAACATGCTTAACAGAAGCGGTAACATTAGTCGTCTAAATGTACAGAGGTTTGCATAAATCCTTCCAACAGGACTGTTGACCCTTCAGTTACACGTTGTGAGGTTAGTATGCCACATACATGTGTGCGTAATGTTTATTACCTGTTTGAGTATTCTCCTCCGCGGACGCGGATTTCTGTGTCTGAAACAAGTAGTCCCTTACAGTTTTAAGCTCTTGGAGCCGACAAAACTCCAATAAACTGCAGGACATTTCTCTATGTCCCGTCAAGACCAACGTAGACAGAGAAACGGCTAGTCAGCCTGTTAGCTAACAGCCCAACGTAGGTTAGCAGTTTGAGTCCGTTTGCAAGCTCTGCTATCAAGTTGACTGTGTGACAGCCTGCTCACAAAGAAGATACTTCTCACTTGTCTTCAAATGCGTCTTAAAAAAATGTTACGATGGAGGCAGGGGTCTTACTTTACCCAATATTTACAGTTCCCATCCAAGTCCTGGTGTGATGTTGACAAACTGTTGGGATCATGATTAGCATAATAACAGGGGGATACTTCCGAGTGAGTTTTGACAAATCTCGCGAGATAAACAGCGGAACAGGAGAAACAAGCGACTCAATTTATTTTCTTTATTTCTCTTTTTTTTTTATTATGAACCATTTAGTATTCACATCTCAACTGTAGGATTTCAGTCCAGTAAAATATTTTACAACAGGACTGCATAAAATAAACAGATTGAAAAAAACCATAAATAATAAATTACACTGCAAGACATTCAAATAATACCAAAAAACGAAAATGAAAAGATGTAGAAAAAGACATAAAAGGGCACTATTAAGTTCTGATTAACTAATGAAATTAAATGTTTATGTAATCATTGATAGTTTACAATTTTTACGTTTATAATTTTTCGATTGTATCAAAGTAAATTTTAAGGTCTGTAAGCATCATTTCACCACTGGCAGGTGAAGTTACACTGAGTATATCATTACATTGGCACCTGTCAGAGGGTGGACTATAGTGAGTGGCAAGATCATTTTATTGTCTTAAAAGATTACATATTGGAAGCAGGAAACATGGGCAAGCGCAAAGATCAGAGCAACTTTGACAAGGGGCATGTTACAATAGATTACTGGGTCAGAATGTCTCCAAAAACTGTAGGTCTTCTTGGGTGTTTCAGGGCTAAAGTGCTAAAGTGGTTTTAATGATAGTGATTTATATTTTAAAAAAAAGAGAAACAATGACATATTATATCATGAAAAATTAAAAAATTTAAGAAGGTGAATTGTATGACCAGTTCCTGCCATGTAAATCCCACCCACTGACTGGCGCCACAGTAACGAGATTGATGTTGTCAGTGATTGTAATTTTGTGGCTCAGTGGTTTTTATGATATATTACTTGTTATGGCATTGAGCTGATAAATGACCAAAATATGTTAAGTGAAGTGTCGCGAAGGCATGTAGACTAAGTGCTACAATTACATTATTGCACTACTCAAAATTCTGTATTGTCTCAAGGTTGGCAGCTCTGAAAATGTGAAAGGCATCACTGCCAGCTTGCTTAAATGGATTTGCAATTTAATCCGTAGGAAAATAAAAAAATCTTGTAAATATTTTATGATGTAAAGCCACAGAATGGAAGGAGGCTTTATCACACTTCTCTCCACGTCTGTCATCTTGTCCTTCTCATCTCCCTTCATCTCTTTTTCAACTGTCACCTTTGACCCGGACACGACCCCAATTTAATGTGACTTCCTGCTGGACGTCAGCAGCAGCGAGGAGTAGTTGATACTGCCAAAATTAATACACACACAGACACTCAGATGCATGATCAGCCTTGTAACACACACACACGCACACACACACACACACACACACACACACACACATTTATGCATGATTTCAATAGACACACCAGCATCCTAAGTGCCTCCAGAGGAAGGATTATGTTACAAGAATAACAAATTCATTGGACTCTCTTGATCACTTATACTTTCACACACTCATTTTAATTTTCAGCTCCTTGTACACCTGACAACTGTATTTATTAATGTCCTAAAAACAGCAAACACTAATAAATCCCATTCAGCCAACCATAACATGACTTCACCAGGTCATAAAGAAACACAATACCTCAGATAGAAAACAGGCAGCTGCTAATGGAAATGAACAATTTGTGCTGATGTGGACGCAAAATAACCACTACTATTACTACTTATTGTAGTATTTAAGCAAAAAGTCATTAAAATCCTATAAATGCAACAATATATTTTTCTATTCAGTAGATTTCCAAGCCGTAATAGGCTGGATTTTGCTTTTAATATTGATAACTTATCCTTGTTTAACCAAGTTGTTTGTGTGATTCAAATAAAGTAAATTTACTCATTTACTCATTCATATCATTCTGCAAAAATAAGCAAAATGTAGAAGCCAATTATGGTATACACACTTTAGGGCCCCTACATGTTTCAAGGTAGTGTCGATAGGCCACACCTCTATGAAATCCGTTGCTTATGCAGAGAGGAGGGGGCAACAGCAAACTCATATTTCCTCTTTAATAAATGGCGATCTGAGTTTCTCGGTGGAAGTCTCTTTATCATTGAAGCTCAAGATCTGTGTCAAAAGGCAGAGCAGGTTGTAATGTGTCTGTTTTATTTTCAAATTTTGTTTCCTGCAGTTTTTGTCTCACCTTCCCATGATGCTTTGCTTTTTATAGTAACGCTTATGGTACATTCCTTTAAATAATGACAGTTTGCTCTTATCACATATTGTTTTCCCAGAATGCAGTACAGTTCACAGCATGTCACATAATGATGTTACCGCTGCAGAATACTTTTAGGTTTTCACTGTAAATTTACAGCATACTTTTAAAGTCTACGTAAAGCATGATATTTGATATAGAGTGGAAGTTTCTGCTTCCACTTCCTGCATTGGGTGTTTTTTTTATTTGATCACACCTGTGCCAAGGAGGTTTTGTTTTCACTCGTTTTTGCTGTTTCTGTTTCTTTATCATCAAGATTACGCAAAAGTCACTAAATAAATTTCCAACAAAAGAAAGAGGCATGGACCAGAAGGGCATCCATTGAAGTTTGGAATGGATCCGGATCAAGGGCCAATCCAGGATATTTATTCCTTTATTTAAATTTGCAGTATTTTTATGCAAAAACATGTCAAGCCAGGTGGAAACTCATGTGTAGGATTGTTCAGCACTGGAGGAGGTTTGCCCTACCGAGCGCCATTCTAGTTAAATACAAGTGATAATTGGCTTATAACTTATCTAAAGCATGGAGGAATTATTGATTAAATATTTACCAAGTAATTGAGTACATCTGCCCTTTATGACGGGTAACTTTTTAGATAGTGTTATCAACTTTTTCATAATACTGTCTCAGGGGGAAAGTGCATTTGGGATCCCCTTCAAGGGTTTGGAACTGAAATACACGATTAAACACAGGTCAAAAACAAACAATCAACATTCATGTCACGAACATCATCGTTCACCTCTGATTCTTTGTTCAGATCAGATTTGGTTATCTCGATGGTTCACACACACAATTACAGCGACCTGCATCCAGCTGTAGTTCTAAGTCACGAGCAGTTAGACTTAAAAGGAAATAATAAGAACAAATGTTTGCATAACTCTCTGCTCTGCTGGACGGCAAACATTTTATTGACTGTTTACATGCAGGTTTTTTAACGGACAAACATGCAAACACACACACAAAAACACACGCAGAATC
This sequence comes from Lophius piscatorius, assembly GCA_009660295.1. Classification (NCBI taxonomy): domain Eukaryota; kingdom Metazoa; phylum Chordata; class Actinopteri; order Lophiiformes; family Lophiidae; genus Lophius; species Lophius piscatorius. The sequence goes on along the minus strand of VRLP01001764.1, from coordinate 46,272 downwards.
TGAATTGTTCCATAGTAAGGCAAGCAAATCATAACCACGTGTCACTTCAGCGTGGAGGAGTGAACATAGCTTTAGGGTGCTTTCACACCTAACCTCCATCGGACCAGTTGGACCAGGACCTAATGTACATGTCTGACACCATTCCATGTCAAACCGATGGATTCCGTCATAAAGAGAAGATTTGGCCTTGGTCCGGATCAAAGTAAGCCTTTTTTTTTTTTTTGATAATTCAGATTTCAGACCAATTACCAATGGAAGAATGAATACTTTTAATATGAGTTGTGTAGGCGCACAGGGAAAGAAAACACAAAGTCTTCAATAGTGACATAGTCTAATGAAGTTAACTGTATGTAAAAAAAAATGTGCTTGTACTTTATATTCTTTGAGGTAAGAGAGGGGGTCCGACTGGCGTTGGACTTGATCAGTCTAAAAGCAAATACATTATGAAGTACGCCTACAGGGCGACACAGCCCACGTTCGTATGTCATCAAATGTTCTTTAGTGCATTTGCAAAATTGCGATGTGAAACCAAAACCATCCAGATCGGACTTATACAGTTAAAATTAAAAACGTGACCCTCGGCTCAATACTTGGTTTGGACTTTCAGGTGTGAAAGCACCCTTACCCCCTCTGACGTTTGAGGAGCCTTTAAAACACCTCCAAGTAGCTACTGTGTCATAAATAGTCAATTTCACTCACTCACATAGTGTCAGCTGCTGCGTTACAACTCACAATAAGAGATGAGGGAGAAAAGGGGAAACGTTTTCAGTCGGATTCCATCAGATGATGATGTAAACACTGCTAGATCTCTTTGGGACCACCGCTAGATTGAACCTCATAGGCAGTTTAGTTGTTCAGTCATTCTTAGGCTCAGTTCAGTCTCTCCGCCTCTGCTCATTTTAGCTGGTGTGGTTGTCAATCCATGTTTGGGCTTTCATTTTCCATGGCTTACACACAGCTAGGCTTTGCGTCGCTGTCCACACATTTGTCAGAGTGTTTTTTTGATACATTTAAGGGTATGATAGTTTTTCCTTCAATCTGTGTGATTAAAATTGTGTTCTTCCTGAAAGCGTCTGTTTCCCGGTTATTCATTGTGATGGTATGTGTCATCAGCACAACGTTGGGATGGCCATTGTTCTCATCAGTACCAACCTCATGAGAATTGGTGGCTAGGGTGCCATGGCTGGCGTTGCCGCCGCGGCAACAGCAACATAATATCCTGGCGAGAGGCCTGACTAGAGTTCTGTGGAGGCCACGGCGGGCGCTTTCGCTCACGAAGCAGTAGAGGGCGGGGTCAGCCACGCAGTTCAGGCTGGTCAGCAGCAATGACAGGTGGTAGTAGTTAAATATTCCTGCAAAATGAGAGGATAGGCCACATAGTTAGGGGAAAAACAGTTTTCAAGCTAAGTCACTGGATTACTTTGAATAAAGTGTACCTGCAATAAAGTTACAGTCCCGTTCCAGCAGGGTGCGCAACAGCAGGAAGATGTGGTATGGGGAGAAGCAGACGAGGAAGATGAGGATGGTGCTGCTGACTAACTGTCGGATCCTCGTCTTCTGGTCTGGCTGTGTCCCGGCACTCTGACCCACGGCGCGGAGGACACACAGGTAGCTGATCTGTATGACGCAACAGGATCATTGTTCACACACTACAACAGGTCGTCATATTTCTTTTTGAATCATCTCACTCACTCTGTTCTATGAGCGCTTTCACACCCGCCTCGTTTGGTCTGGATGTGAGTACTTTCCAATTTGATCTGGAGCAAAATTGCTGGTTTAAAACTAACCCTGGATCAGGCTTCGAAGGAATCAGAGAAACTTTGGTCTGACGAAAAAAGATAGTGTCCCTCTGGATCAGACTGAATCATATTTTACAACTTCACAGACCTAAGTGTGAGGAAGAACTGAATTTTCCGACACTAGGTGGAGCTTCATCTCCAAACATTTTCAGGCCATCATTTTTCAACTGTTAGTCCGATTTAGACCAAATTTGGTGCATATAAATCGACTCCAGGAGATCTGTCTTGCATGATCATATTTTACTTTCGTAGTTCATATTTAACTCACTAGGGGGCGCTTTTTCGAAAAAACATTTACAGCAAAAAATTTGGGGAGTTCAATCAGGGGGGTTGCTTGTACAAACCAACAGATTGGGGGCTTTTCGGGGATATACCCTTAGTAGGCCTAGATTTCAGTGTGAAAGCAAGTATTTCGTTGCTAATAATCAAATGAAGAAAAAAAAATGGAGTAAAGAGAAAGTTGAATATGAGCCACACGTGGGGGGGGGGAAACCATCTGGTTTCAGGGTTGCTTCCTTTCCTTTGAAGATGAAAAAAAGAAGGCAACTCACACTGGTATACCAGCCAACTAATCATCAAGTATGGAGATACTTAGCCCACATAGATGATGATGATGATGATGATGATGATGATGATGATGATGATGATGACGACGGGACATTTTAGTCATGAAAAGTTCTCAAGTTTGGTTCCAAAATTGTGATGTGAAACCAAAACGGACCAGAACCTTTACTTCACAACTTGAATCTGACATTCGGGTGTGGAAGCGCCCTTTATCACATTGTCTTTAAACAACTATTTTTACAGAAATCTTTCAGGTTTATATCAAACGCAGGATATATTAAATACTACTGTATCAAATTATGTTCAATAACAACATTTTAAAAGAATTTCTCCCACCGATAGAATAGCCAATGGGAACAAGAAGCCAATCGTGAAGCGGTAGTAGTTGATTGGATATTCCCAGGACTTCATCGGGTAGTGCTCGAAGCACACCGATTGGTTGGTTCGGTCTCGGCTCAGTTCTTTATGGCGAAAGAAAACCATGCCCACAGCGATCTCTTTCAGCCAGATGATGGCGCTAACGATCCAGGCTGATCTCATACAGCGGAGAGAGGTGAACCTGGAGACAAGAAGAAGAGGGAATAACTCATTAGTATTAAAAAATGATGACTATCTCCACCTAGAAGTTTTCATTGGTGTTTGTTTGTCCATTTTCCAGTTGGCAGGATTAAGCAATAACTTCAGTCAGGTGTTGTAAATATACCAAATCTTGGTAGGCTGGTTCGGCATATGTATGTCAAGGTGAATCGCATAGAATTTTGGGCAGGCTACTGAAAAAGGACCAGACGCAGAAATCTGGTTTTACTTTCTTTAACATTTCGAGTTTTGACATATTTTTTTAGAAAGGAGCTACATGATGGATTTCAAAGAAACTTTTAGGATGTTTGGAAATGTAGCACGGATAACTCCAGTAAATTATGGATAGAGTGACAGAGTCTGTTTTTTTGGCGCAATTTATTATGTTATACATGAACTTCATTAAAGATTACCATGACGTTTGGTGGATGAGTCCAGCATGTGCCATAGAAGAAATTGCCCATGTTTTGGAGCCAGATACTCAAGAAATGTTGATAAAAAGATTGTTCTTGAAGAACTGTCAAACAAATAATGACGCCAATGTCATAAGGGTAAACTATCACTGAGTGACTTAGATGTAAAAGAAAGAAAAAGATTACCTTAAAGGATGGACCACAGCCAGGTAGCGATCCAGGCTGATACAGCACAGGAAACCAATGCTGATGTATATGTTCTCATAGAGCAGGAAGCCACACAGCTTACATAGCCATTCTCTGTGACGCCAATCATCACCCTGAAACAACATCACACCTGAAATTAGACTCTCCACTGACGTGCAAGACAAGTCAGTCACAAAAGTGGTCAATGTGATGAAAACTGATGAATTTTTCAGAGAATATAACGGAAATTTAAAAGCCAACATATCATGCAACGAAAGTTTATCAGTTATTTTTCTGTTTGTACCAAGTTTGCACCAATCTGTAAGAAGGCGGATATCCATTGTCCCACTTTTTATGCTTTTTACTTATTTGAACTTTGGTGATTTTCATGTAGATTTGCAAACATTCACCAATAACATCTATCACATCATCACAAATAGACTTATCTACCTGCAGGGGCATCTGAGCAGAAGTTTTCTACATTTACATTACGTTATATGCATCGTATTTTAGAATATTAATAATGGTGCATGTAGTGATTGAGATTGAAGTGAGTTTATTGGAGCTTACCCTCATCTAAAAATAAGTTCTTTTTAAAGCCAGGGAATCGTCCTTTAAGCACCAACAGAGAATTTTTTAAAACAGGTTGAAACTGTTGAATTTTCATAGAAATCCATAATTTTTGATATTGGAAGAACAACAATAATAATACAAAAGAAATCGTATAAATAGAAACACTTGTCCAAAGCCGAAGGACTTATCTAACGGCATATGTAAGAGAGTAAATGACTGGTTTCAGATTACCTGAAAGATGTACTGTAGCCAGAGAGGTAAGGATGTCAGGTACAGCAGGTCAGACACCGTGAGGTTCATTAAATAAACTCCTAGCTCATTCTTCTGATTCAGCTGCAGAGCAGCGTGGTATAAAGAGTATATGTTGGATGGAACGCCAATCTAGAATGAAAAAGATTATTTATTGTGGTTAAATGAAAAGTTAGGTTATTATCTAAGTATTGGTAAATAAGAGGTTGTCAGGTTAGAAACAAAAACAATTGATTTTGGTTACGGAAGGATGCAAAATTAATTATCCGATTGTCTCTATCAACAAAACCACAGAAAATCTTTTTAGTAAACATCGCACAACCCTTGTGACCAAATCACGGAGTAATGTACAGAGGGCAGGGGTAGACTTTGGGTTAATGTTAGACATGTAAATAAAACAGTATACCATAGGAACATTCACCACTCCAGATTCCCCAGTACAAGTGACCATCTTTTGGTATTTTGTGGAAACTTGGGAACACAGCGGAGGTCACATGACTCAGAACTTTCTCGTTTTACTTGTTTCATATAATACGGTTGTAATTCAGGCAACGATTTGCCATTTCAGCTGCAATGTCATGTTTTTAAAGGGGAACTAGACTTGTGACATTGACCTCAATTTGGTCAAACACACTTTCCCATTCACTGCGCATATTTATAAAGTATTCTGGCACTTAAGCAACTTTGTTCAGACACTTAAGATGTATACTTACCAATAGTACGAGGATATAGACACAGGAGAAGAGGTACTGGTGGATTTCATGACTGATGGTGCAGTTAATCACGTCCTGCTCGGACATGGCGAACACCAACCCTCTCACACTACTTCACATTTAACATGGACTCTCTCACATGAACGTTTTCAGACATTTTTATAAGAGCACAGAACCACACACATATCTCCCAAACAAAGGTAGATGTCAGTTGCAGTAATGGATTGAGCTCTCTCTTCTTTGCTTGCTTCAATATCCGTTTCAATATGACAACTGTGGAACACAGAAGAACGACATTTATTAGTGACTATGAACATTTTCCGTGTACTACTTTTGATGCTGCATACATACACACATACACACATACACAGAGAATATGATGAGAATAACACAGAGAATATGATGTGACGTGTATAATGTGGTGATTAGTTTCCCGACACCATTACGACATCAATAGCCCTTCATCTGGGACACATTATGAAACCACTGTGGCTTTCTACGTTCACATTAGGGAGCAATAGATTATTTTTAAAAATGGAGCCTTCAACTGTAAATATGCAGTTATTAACTGGCAGCAGACTGTTCAGAGATTCTTATTGCATTTGGAATCATAGACTCAGCCGTTATACAGCTAATGGCTCAAATCTGGATGAGAGTCTGGCTGTTTTTTGCTGCTGCTTTTCTGGTCTGACAGAATGCTGTACTATTATTTCTTTATTCAATCATAATTAAAGAATGTTACGAAAATATTGCTAGTTACTAATTGTACATATGCATAGAACAATCCCCTTGTTATAGGTATATATTTACTTATATCTGACCGACTACTCCAAGTACTTAAAAAAACTAAGCAGCATTCACCCCTTCACCATGCAGGACAAGTAGCCACCTGCTCACCAAGAACTATAACAATTTATTCACACGATCACTCACACACAAATTCTGCTAATAATCATAATTATATTATAATCATGATACCGATATTTTAAAATCATTATTAAGATATAAATAATTTACAACTAAATACTAGAAATATGCGTTGACAAGGATTATTGTTACGCCGTTTAATTTTGACGATTTGAGGGGGAAATAGTGTATTTTTGTGTCCAAGGACACAACTGCGAAAAGTCAAATTGTGCTGATGTGGATAAACAATAACCTGTGGCATAGAGATGTGCTAAAATGTAGACCAAAAAAAATGAAGAGACCATTAGCGAGCTGTACATCGTTAGGTCGCCGGAAAAAGCATATTGGACATTCAGGGGCGGTTTTAACTGTCATGAATGCAATTTATTATTATTATTTCAAGTAGCCAACCTACTGCTTGGTTCTATTGCCTTATCAGAGCTCAGAATGGCTCATTCATTTTTAATCCATTACTACAAATACACGCACTGATATAGTTTCAGATCAGATCATCATTTTTACAGTAACGGCTCTACTCCCACAATTAAGCTGCCCTCAAATAACTTCATCATAAAATTACGGCTACAGGCTGTTGTCAGAGTTTGTAATCAGCCCATATTCACAGAGACAGTAACATGTATCTAGTGAAAGTGATTTAAACCAGGTTCCGCACCTATGAGGAATAAGCATTAGCTGCACAGACACACAATGATACCATCAAGGACTTACAGCACTACTACAAAGAATGACATCATGACTAACTGAGTTTAGTCAACTTCACTGGATATTGTGTTTGTGCTCCCTTGTTGGTGCCTCATATTTTAATTATATATTTTGGGTTGAAGTACAACAATATATTGGAAAGGCACGTCTACTCCATGCTCTTACTAGTCATCCACTACTTTGGACTGCAGCTCCCGCCAGAAGGTCAAAGGTCAATCATCACCATGGCCAAGTCATTCCTTGATGTTTTGCATCAGCTGACTTAAGTGAGGGCACCTACAGTCTACTGCACTGATCAGGAACTAAAGGATGAAGGAAATAACCCTGTGCTTTCATTTGAAGATCCGCAGAGTGATTTGAATCAACTGACTGGGGTGAGGAGCTTTACTACACTGATGAAGAACTGTAAGACATATGTGTGTTAATTGAAATGTTAAAAAATGAACTTGTTAGTCACGGATATCCCCACAAAAAAATAAAAGCCCACAACTGGCAAGACCAAAGACAACAGAGTACTCCAAGTCACATGGACATTTTACAAATATGCTCTCACCAGTGTATAAAAGCCATGGAACCTTCCAATCATACCTCAAAGACAATCAGGCTCATAGAGCTCTTTTGTGACCGCAGAATGTACCGCCCTATAAACTGTCTGATCTCCAGTCAACTTTTGTAATGAAGGCCCACCAGGCAGAAAGGTTAGCACGCATGTTGGTATGACCGACTTTAGTCAACTTGCACTGGAATTTTTGTGCTCCCTTTTCGGTTCCTTATATTTTGATATTTTGCTGCATCACGAATATATGTTGTATATATCCAGAATATTTGTCACTAATAAATAATAAACTCTCAACAACCAGTGAAATTTACTCAGACTGTCTCCATGAAAGCAACAATACCATCAAATGTACACAGCACAAGCCAAGCTGCTGGGCATAAACATATCTGCCTAAAGGCACACTGGCAGCGCCAGACCACTGGACCTTATTCACACTGGGACAGCAACAACATTCTAAAGCAAGCGATAATAAAGAACTTACGAAGAGACATCAAAATCCATTACACTCACCAAAGCTGCTCATTATTTGAAGACATAGATTCCACCCTCCTTGCTTTCTATAGAAATAGCTCAATAAGGTCATAAAGGACACAAAGTAGCTCAATGAGGTCATAAATGACACAAAAACAGTTCAATGAGGTCATAAAGGACACAAAATAGCTTAATAGGGGCATAAAAGACACTGGTGTGTTTCAGGTCCATTATAAGGTCCTTTTTCGCGGACATGCCGGCTAGTGTTGACAGACTAGGATGCCCACTTCCAAATCTACATCTGTTTAATGGCTCTCATTTAAAAACTACCTCAGATAAGGGTAACATTTGTTTGTCATTGTTAGTACTAGCTGACTTCATGATAATGTAGCTTATTGCTCTATTTTAATTTATTGTTAATAAATTAGAAATACATATGAAAAATTCTGCAGGCTGTACACAAATATTAACAGCGTATTGCAGTCACCTGTACTTATGTCGTTGCCCCACTGGGCCCCGGCTACCGCAATAAAAAAAGTCCTAGGACCGCACCTACACTGCAGGCTACACACATTATCATGATGAAAATGTGAGAGTGTATCCAATGTAAGTTTTGGAACATTGTCGGCCTGTGAGTCATAGCACATTAACCAACGTAGCATAGCCTTACAGTAGAATGCTTGATCCTCCCACTCCGAAGCCCACTTGATTCTCTCCCTGACATGACTGAGCCCGGAGCATTGTTTTTATTACTCTATTTTCTTAGAATTTGTCCAACCGTATTCACACTCCAATACACACAATATGATGGGAGGAATTTGCACATTCTGATCCTCTGAAGATGGAGACGGGACGACGGCAAGCAGCTGGTCTCACTAGAGAGACAGAAACGTTGAGGAACTATCTGACCATTAGAACGTGTAGGGAGGGATTTAACTGATGTTCATCCGTCTACCTTCCGCGCCCCACCTCAATGAAACTTCTGTGGCATTTCAAGTTCTAGTTCTCACTCATGACTGGTTAGTTGTCTCTCTGTGTCGGCCCCATTGGGATTATTTGTTTTGGTTGTGCACCACAAACATACTTGGTATAATATTCTACACCAAAGATCCGTTTGGGGACCTACGGTTCCAAAATGACCTCTGTTTGACCTCAACAGTATCCGTTTGCTTTGGCTTCCCAGCATCGTTAGAATGGTTCCATAACAACAGACTATGAAACCATTTAGGGAGCCACTTTAACACAGCGGAGTTAAACCGCAAGCATTATTTCTGTCTGCCCTTCTGTAAGACTCTCTATCTCTCTGGTTCTCCTGAATAGACCACAATCAAATTAAGGCAACTAGGCAACGTTTACATGATAGCTGATTTGCTATAAATAGAAAGAATGTCTGAAAACTTTAATCGGGGTTAATACATGAAACAATCCCCGCACATATGTATCAGAAATAACAACTTAACATGCCAGGTCCGTAGTTAATTAGTTATGGTGTAACAAAATCAGAACCGCACCACGCGTCTGCGTAGAAACATTTTCTCCTACATTCATTGGATAATTTTCCATAACAGCTAATTGAGTTCTGGGATCGCGGGGACTGGAGCCTATCCCAGCTGACATAGAGCGCTCACATTCACTCCTACAGGCAATTTAGAGTCGCAAATTCATCTATATTTCATGTTTTTGGACTGTGGAACAAAGCCAGATTACCCGGAGATAACCCAGGCAGGCTACAGTTAGTTACTTTGTTTCTTCCTCTCGCATTTTCTTCATGTGCTCAGCACGTTGTTTGATTCTCTTCTCCACACTCCTGGACTTTCCAAAGATTCTAAAGATTGTAATGAGCAACTTATAGAGTATATGATTCTATACGGATCATATATCAAAATGAACCCTATAGACTCATAATGATTTCACCCTTTATGACGCCTGGCGTGTCATTTCCTGTTCCTCTCAAGTGAACAGACATTGTTGGGCGAGCTGCTCCCGGTGACAAATTGAATTCAAAATGCCTAGACAGCCCTCAGTGAGAACAAACCTCTGCCATGACAGAATTACTAGTTTGATAGTTATTCAAGCAGAGTCTTATTTCATTGATGGGTGCAAGCTCCAAAATTAGCCGGTTTCTTGATAAAATCCCCTTCCTTCCACCCAGTTTCATGGTTTTATTTATTGAAAGATTTCATCCTCAGTACATGAACAACCCAACCGGCAATTTTCATCAAATTCTAACAATAGCCTGCAAATTCTAGTGGAGGCTGAAGTTTATGTCTGCAGCAGGCTGTCACAAACTAACAATATTGATCAAGAGATGTCTGACTGAATTGCCAAAATCTCTTAACCTTTTGGAAGACTTCAGGACAGGGTGTAGGAAAGAAGAAGAATAAGTCTACAGAAAAAGCTAAAAGGATGATGCTGCCGCTCTTGACTGTGAAACGTGGACAGTGTGCAGCCAACAAGCTGAAAAACTACTCTCTTTCCCCGTGAGATATCAAATAGAAGGATATATTAACAGATACAGAGACACTCCCAAAGGTCAAAGTGGAGAAGGTCATCCATCATGTTGCATGCATGACATTCACCTACATAGGAGGCTTTTCTACAGCGAGCTGAAAGTAAGCACTACAAAGCCATCTAAAAGGTCTCCTTAAAGTTTATAAGGGCATCGATCTTGACTCCTGGGCAGACAGTGATTGAATCTGGGGTGTCAGCAGATGAAGTTGGACCCAAAGAGGACCAGAAATAGACATGTTAGCTTGCAGAAAAGCAGAGAGAAAATCATCTGCGAGTCTGACTCTCACCCAATAATCTATGTATCGTGCAACATAGAGTTGAAAGCAAGGACTGCGATCAGGCATCTTCACGCATACAAGACAAATGTCACACAACGATACCCGAGCTCATTGCCGAAGACGAAGGTCATCATTATCATTGTATGAATTTGCCCAACTGTCACATGACCAACCCTGCCATCAAGTCTCAGGAAGACCGATTTAGTACTTTTTGTTTATTGCTGCTGTCAGAAAGACAAACCAGACACGCAAAAGTAGGAGAGCGAGCAGGTGGATAAACGGGTTCAATTTGCCAACTCAAAGACAGCAGCAAGAACCAGAGTAACGACCACGAGCTGGCGGAGTCGAGGGAATAAGATGGTAAACATCTGCTGACCAGGGAGAACCAAGAGACAGGTGAGAGTTTGGGTGGAGTATTTGAGGCAGTGCAGGTGAACCAAGTAAGAATGGTTGTGTAACTGGGTGTGGCAGTCAAATCATGGTGTAAGGAGGGAAATCCTGGGGAGATGTGGTGGACATGTGGAAGTAGGAATGTTTTATGATGTAGGAATGTGAGCAGAGACAGATTTGGACTGTGGACGTGCAACAATGATTGGGTCACTGGAGCCTTGCTGCCAGTAAGGGCAGCTTGTCCTCTCTTTACCCTCTGAAATTATCAGAGCTATCGAGGTTAATGCAAACTGCCAGTCAATTACATCTTTAATTAATTGCCACATAAATATTTATATAAATATTTTAATGAGGTTATTAATAAAGATGAAACCCATATATTTCCAAAGCATGCAGAAATAGATCTAGGTTATTTTTAAATTAAATTACTTTGCTTTAGCGGTTTAGTGGTGGTGGGTCAGGTAGTGTGCAAGAAAAGACAAATATGGAATGTTAATTTCACAAGTAAATGCAAACTACTTAGATGGATGGATGGATGGATGGATAGATAGATAGATAGATAGATAGATGCAGTTAACAACTGATTGTTAAAACATCAGAAGGGTTGTTAGACATTATACATATGCCAATCTAATATAAATGATCAATAATAGTGCAGCTAATACTTTATGTGTGTATATTTCAATTATTGCTCCGGGAAATCTTTTTTTTTTTTTTTAAATATTAACATATATTGCACTAGTTTGCATATGCTTTTCAACATTCACGTGAAGAGGATGTGCGATTATTGGATGTTCCCTAGCACCAGATAGAGGGCACAGTAAGTGACAATGAAATTCTTTGTAGAGTTTGAGTAATTCACTCAAATTCAGAGCTGTGTATACTTTGCAGATATCCGGTAGCAAGGCCGCGCCTGACAAACATGATAGATATGATAGTGCGAGGGCCCATTCGTTCCTGCAGCTTTAATGTTCTTTCTGCTTGTTTCGGTTCCTGTTTTCAGTAAGATAACTCAGAAAGTTTTGAATACATTTCAATGAAGTTTCTTGGAAAGGTGAAACCTGGGTAGGGGAAGAAGTGATTTTTTCAGAAAGGTTTAAAATTCGAGCCTTATCCATAAAATGGTTCATCACATACTCCAAAACGAGAGACATCATCATCATCATCATGCCAAGTAGATCATTGACAGAGTGGGCTCAGTAACGTAAATGCCACAGTAGGATTTGTACATCTACTTGCTGGCTAGTATGTACTGTGAAAGAAACTGCATGCCTTGACCATTTATCACATTGAGATGTTCTGCTTACAGGCTGAACAGATGGTTTGACCGTAACTCAGAGCTGCTGACAGAACAGGGGTTTTAGTCATGTATGCAGTTCTTCTTATAGAAAAGAAAAGAAAACAAGGACGTATCTTTCAAAATAGCATCGATGACCCCATGGAAGGTGACTTAGGGCAAACAAATGGATGGACTCCGCTACTTCCTAATATGGTACCCAATGTATGCCTAATGAAGATTAACCAACCAAAGCCGTCATTTCTTGTTCCCCACTCTGGTATAAATCTCCCCTCTTGTACTACTTACTTCGAGAGAGACAGCTACTTATCCTGTTCCTGTGAGCAGGTGTGTGTGTGTTTCTCCTATATTGTAATTACAATATATTTTCTTTTAATCCTATCAGTGTTCGGTGTCTTCAATTGTGATCAGAGTGCTTCAGTACTAAATCTTCCACAACAGTACCCTTTGGGTGCCCTCTAGATAAGTGATAGATACTGCTGGCCTTTAGGAGGACTCAGTTTTCTGGCAGTGATGATATATTTAATAATCCCTGTAGTGTTATGCTATAGTGATAAAAGATTTCTACTGTTCACGCTACTTACATGAAACTACTTTTTTTAAGTTTTGGAGTGAATGGCCTTCTGTTCTGATCCCAGTGACACCCATCAGAACTGAAAGAGACACTCTGCTGAAAGAGAGATCTGAATTTAATTTAGTAATTTAATCAGTTTATTTAGAATATTGCTGTGTGTGTGTGTGTGTTCATGCTTTTATGTGTGTGTGAGCCTCATTCCAGCATGCCTGGTTTCCACACATAACAGATAAATACTCCAAGTCAATGCAATTGTACAACCATGAACTCATCTAATCAGGAGGCCATATGACCAAGACCCGACTCCTGCACACCCAAAGCAGGAGAGATTTTATTATTTGAAGGTTGCTTGCTCTCTACATTAACTGAATTCAACAAACATCAACATTCATTTAACGTAACATAACATAACATAACATAACATAACATGAATGCGTATTATTCTGTTTTAAATTAGGCAGAACACCTAACGTCGCCAAAATGCAATCATTTACAGGATATGCCAAAACCTACCGCTGGGTAAAATGTCATGTAAATCCATCCATTGGTCTTTCTGTAGTTTTGCTAACAGACAGACGGACAGTAAGGAAAGACAGACAAACACGGTTGAAAACATAAACTCCTCCCTTGGCGGAGGTAATAATAACACACAATAACACAACATAACGCAACACAACGTAACATAGCATCTATAAGGACTGTAGAAATATTCAATAACATTCATTTAAAAGCCTAATCAATGCCCCAGACACCTGGAACATTGAGTTGACAAAACAACCCTGTGATCAATAGCTTAACTTATTACCCAAAGGCAGCTAAGAAAGGCCATTTCTACTCTGTAATGAGTGACCCGGACAGCGGTAACCATGGCAACAACTGCAAGTTATAAATCAAGTGCCAATGAGGGTCCTGTCATCCGACATTGAACCCTCTGCCACTGCAGCCCTTCCTTCTGCGATGTCTTCATCAGACACTACCACCTTTACCGCATTCACGTTTTCCACCGTCACCATTGGCCATCATCACCTCCGCCTCCGTCATCAACAACTTTTGTCCTCAGTCTCTTTATATAATCTTCAATCAGAGTGTTGATGCAAGAAAATAGATTTGTAAACACATTTCCACCAAATCACAAGAGGTATTTCTGTCACTCCACATCACAGCATCATATTGTAGTTGTTTACCCTCAGTGTTGTTATTTTTTAGGTTACTGGAAAGCACCTACAGTGACCTGAATTTCTGGAAGGAGAACTTTTTCAAGAACACAAGATGCTGTGAAATGGAGATGTGTCACAAGTTCAATCAGAAAGACTATCCTCTTGTACACTCAGGCGACAGTAACTGTTCATTACAACACATTATCCTCACCATTCATATGTGCTCTGTCTCAATTACCTGCTTCATGGTCTGGAGCATAAATTGATATCAGCTGCACTTGTTCAGGTAACCTCATCCATCCCATCACTGTGACACCTGCATGCTCCGCCCATCACCATCAGCTGCCGGCTTTAAATATGACTCTCTCTCTCCATTCATCAAGTAATTTCATGCTGCTGGTTCGTGCGCCCTCCACCTCCCCATCTCCGCCTGGTCATCACACATCCATCACCCTCATCACTCATGAGCCTCAGCAGAGTCCTCAGCCACCACCACCCTTCGATCACAATCTCCCCAAAAGAGTCTGAGGGCCCAGGACTTTCTAATAGACCCATTATCACACATCTTCTCTTGTAATAAATCATTCATCATTTCTCATTCTCTGTTTTCTCTGATTGAAATGTCTTTAGGTGCTGGCCCAATGCAGTGGTATAGTCACAAGGGTTTTACCCTGAAGAACAGAGGCACCCCGGGAGCAAATTGGGCTTTTCTCAAGCACTTCGTTGTATGGACTGTAATGGCAATGGATCAAACTGGCAACCTTCCAAAAAAGGGGAAGCCACAGCGACTCAAATATGAAAAGTAAAATGTTGAGGAGTCGACCTGAATAACGCAGAACAGGATAGATCCACAGTGTTACCAAGAACTCGCCCTCACTCTCTTCATAGGGGGCATAAACATACACCCGTTAGGCTAAAAAAGATCCCCATCCAGGTAAGGCTTTAGAAAGTATTTCAAGTCCCCTATTATGCATGAGATGCGACAGCAATTTAGTGGCTGACTTATCAGGGTGTCTTCCATACTGGACCCTCCCCCCTAGGGAGACTTTACCAGAGGCTGTTCAGCCCAGACAACAAAATCCCATGGATCAGACGGACACCAACACATTAAGGTGGCAATTGTTTGTGGAGGAACCATGCCCAGTATCTCTTTGTTGTCTTGAAATGTGTGTAAATAAATATTCATGGCACAATGTCTATTTAATGAAACATTTTCTGGAGCATTTCAAAGCTCTCTCAGTGAACTGTTAAAGAATATTAACCCACTGATCTAGGTTTAACGCGATATAACGAAAACAATAAAAAGTCCAATAAAGACATAACTCTTATTCTCCTCACCTGAGGATGTCATGCCGACTTTTCCTTACAGTACACCATCAAGGTCAAGACCAACTTTTATTGTCTTTCACACAATATGTCAGAAATAAAGCCTAATCAACACGGAGTTTCTCACAGCCCCAAGGTTTGTGCGAGACATAACTATGAATGAACAAATAGATAAAAACAAAGGATCAGTACATCAGAATAAATAAAAGGATACCAAGCTGCTACAGCATACAAACTGCAATATAGTGGGGGACAGGGGGAGAGAGCTCAGCATCCTGACAGCCTGGTGGATGAATCTTTGGCTGACACTGGAGGAGCAGGCCTGGATGCTCCAGAACCTCCTCAGAGGTTAAAGATACTGTGTGAGAGATGGGTTGAGCCCCCCACTGTGCTGCAGGTGGGTGTTGTAGGAGAGTAAGACATCAATGATCACTCCTGCTGCCTCCTCTGCAGAGTCTTATGGTTGGAGGCGGTGCAGCTGTCATAGCTCACAGTGGTGCTTACGGTCAGGGTCCTCTCACTGGTGCCTCGGTGGACGGAGCACACGAGGCTCTTGCTCACTTCAGCTTGTGGCGGAAGTAGAGGCATTGCTGAAATTTCTTGGCCAGTGATGCTGTGCTGTTCATTCAGGAATGGTCCACTGAAGATGTAGTGTAATGTAGTTTGGCTCATTGCTGTTGCTGATGAGATCCATCACAGCTCTGCCATCCGCAAATTACATTTTTTCATGAAGTGATTGAGCTGTAATTTGGTTTACAATCATGGGTCAGCAGGGTAAAGGGCCGAGGACCACGCCTATATTTTTGGCGGGCCGCCGTGCTCAGGGTGATGGTGCTTGAGGTGTTATTGTTTCACTGTTGTCTCTGGATAAGAGAGCCAAGCAACCAATTGTAAAGCGAGGTCCAGTCGGTCCAGTTTCCATATTACCAGCCGAGGCAGCATTAACAAGAATCCGGAAATTCCTGCTTACATGGCGATGGTAACAATGGCGTGGTAAAACAAAGATTACACGCTACAACCCCTTGTTTGTAAGTTTGCATTTCAAGCCTGCTGTTGTTACAAAGGTGAAAAGCTAAGCTGCAGAAGTGATTATGATTTTATGCAAACACAAAATAAAAGTTGTGTAAACAGCCCCAAAGACACACACATAATCTCTGGCCTAGTTTCTCCCAGTGTTTACCATTTACCTCCTGGATGATATTAGTGACAACAAACGATGCTGATGACAGATCATTAAATGCATGAGTATACCGCTATCCTCCAAAATAAAATCATCGTCCTGGTAAAAAGTAAAAAACATGGAAATAACTTCATAACATCAATCCCCTCCCCTCTTCTCCTGGGAAATCATTTTCATTTTTTTACAGCAGTGAATAAGCCTCCATCTCTGATTTACAGCCTGCCTGTGAGTGTGATTCACCGTCTACACATCCCGAAAGCAAGGTGACGTATATCCCACTGAACCGTTCATCAACATGTGCCGTATCGACCAACATGTGAGTGTTGGGTACCCAGCTGATCCATCCCACTGCATTCACACAGAAATGCTTCGAAAATCAATACATTCGTCACAAGACTGTTGCTGGTGGGGATATGTTAAGATACTGTACCGTACACCACAATCGGGATTCAAGATGATTTCCTCACCGACTCAAGCCAAGCTGCTGGGCATACATATATGTGCCCAAAGGCACACTTGCAGCACCAGACCATTGTACCTAGACCTCATAAAGAGTGATACCCAACAACTATTTAAGATGCATAAAAATCCATTACACTTATCAAAGCTGTTATTGATTGAAGTCCATTCTCCTTGCTTTCTTTAAAATAGCTCAATGATCCTAATTCTAAAATTATCAAATAGCTTTAACTTAAAAACTACTCCAGATAAGGGTCCTCTTTCTTTTTTTAAATCTAATATTGGCTAATATTAGCTGACTTCACAATAAAGGTTCTGAAAAGGTAAGAGACCGACCATTAATAGCAATGTATTATTCTGTTTTAATCTATTATTGATAAACTAGCAATGCATATTAAGAATTGCGCAGACTTTGCAAAAATATCAACAGAGTATTGTGGCTACCTCTACTTGTGTCTTTTGACCCCTGGGCCGTGGCCACCCACTTAAAAAATCGAAGGCCTACCCCTACACTTAGCTCAGGACCTGGTCAATTTATGACAGAAAACCTTTAATCTTCTACCTAATCAGTGTTAATGTCGTAATCATTTTTGCTGCCGGCTACACTCATTACCATGATGGAACTGTCTGAGAGAAGCATTACAAACTAAGACTTTTACAGATGGTCTGTGTGTTGCGGAGGACACACTGGTAAAAAATACTTGTCTAGACGTTACGCAGAACCCCAATCTCCTGACCAGCCACCTTACAATATGTTGTTTTTTTTACCCTGAGGTTAAGTTTGTTTCACCAAGCAATTATGGCAAAAAAAAGTTAAGGACAGATTCTATAAAAGATGATTAAAATAATATTAAGAACATTTTATTTCCTTAAGAAGTATAAACGTAGCTTTCTCTTCTTACAAATGCATTTAAATTGTGCATCAAATCTCATGTTAAGTTCTTTCAAGTAGATGCATAAAACAGAATAATTGGTGCCTACGATAGAGTATTTCACTACACTGCACGTAATGAAGTGTGTGACACTGAAAAGTCTCATGAGGGTGTCCCTTATTATTCCACATTAGAAGTGGGGAATCACAGATGTGGACAGGACACTCGATCCTATTTCTCAAGCACATATCATATGTAACATAGAAATGCATCCTGTTCAACTGGAACTAATCAAGATCTTCATCATTTGCACTGTTCAAGACTGCAAAAAAAGAGAGATCTCTTTCTTAGCGGGTTACTTTTAAGGACCTCTGATCACCCATTCAAATCGGACCACGTGTTTTGACCTACATACAGTAATGACATCACATCTATCGGTGAATGCTAAATTTTGTTTTACACTACGTGCGCTTGTGTGTATGCAGGTACATTACTCTGAACATGTAGGATGCATTCATATGTCTTTGGAATATGTATCTTTGAATTTATTCATTTGTTTTTATTTGTATTTTAATGACTGTTTATGTATCACGTTAGTTTTATTCAACCAACTTATTTAATTATGTATTAATTTTTTTAACTTTTGGGCAAGATAGAAACAACAGAGAGATTTGAAGAAGAGCTGTGTTTCCTAATAACTTCCTGTACTTGAATATAAGATATGTGACTAAAAACTACTTTTTAGAATAATAATCTCTACATCATAAAAACTAGAATTAGCACTCTGAGCGCAAACACCCGCTAAGGCACAATTGTACCCAAGGTTTAGGAAAACTGTATGTAGATATCTCCATTAATGTCTGAGTTATTGCCAGCCCTGTGAATCTACCAACAACTCCAACAAACTCTCTGAGTATCTCTCACATACTCGCATACTGAGCATGCAAAAGCTGCATTCTGATGTCACGCTTTTAAAAAAAAAGAAATCGTTATTGTTTATAATTAAATTCTGCGAAATACATAATGTTACCAAAATGTAATCACCTTTAGCATATGCCAAACTCCACCTCTGGGTAAGATTTCATTGAAGTGCGTCTCTGTTCAGCCCACTCAGCCCACAGTTCCTACCCCAAGTGAACATCAAAAGCAATGAAAGGAACCCTAGAAACCGGGCTGCAGGCGCCGCCAAAAATAAAGATCCAAGGATTCAAAGGATCAAGGGCCGCATAGGCCACATTGTGACATTACTGCTCAAAACGGCTTATTATTTAATTTTTATTTTTGTAAATGATGCGAAACTGCGAAGAAAAAACAACCTGCGAACATTTCATGCGTGTCCGTCATGTAGTTATCCCGTAATCTTGTTCCCAAACAAACAGATATACAAACATAGAAACAAGCAGACGCACAGGAGTGAAAACATTACCCCTCGTTGGTGGATGTGATTAGTGTGTGATAGTTCCACACATGCCTCCGTATCCATACAGGCTTATCTGTGCTACCATCCTAATGAGACTGAAAGCCAATCTAGTTTCTTGTAAATAAGATATGAGCTTGGCACGTACCACCTTCTCTTCATAATAGTCTAGTTTCCAGAGTGATGGCCAAGCTGAAGAATAATTCAGCTATACCCGGGCAACATTTGGTCAAGGGTACACAACCTCAGAACTGCTTCCACTTCTCACTCACAAAGACATTATCAGTCCCTTCTAATGATTCTGGACTTCATTGAAGATGGAACTGTGTCTTCAAGGGGTCCTGCTAGTGAAGCCGAGACTTTTGTGAGGACTGCTCAGACCTCATCAGAGCTTTAAGGACTACAGTGGCCGTGATGGAGGACCCAGCAGTCTACAAGGAGTGGATTCTTGTGTCCTTCAAAGGGGTCTTCAGTGGATCACAGGATGCATCGTTGTGGGCCTGATGAAGAACCAGTATGCCTATTTTGAATTTTCTAGGCGTTTCAAAAAGCATTCTGTGTAAATGAGTCGATAGCGCTTGGAATTTCTTTGACAAAGATATTATGCCCAGTGGCTTTCAGGTCTAGGGAATACCGGGGAGCCTTGAGAGAATGCCATAATTCCTCAGCAGGGGAAAGGAGCCTGGAATAGCGTAGATCAGCTATGTCCTTAAGACTGTTCGTAAGCCAAGTAGGATGCTCTTGAAGATTTAGGACCATCAGGGGAACCCCCATGAGTAAACACACCTGTGTTTCAGCCTCGATGAGGGGAAACACCTGAACACCCTTAAGGATCGGTGAGACCTCCAATAGGGCCAGAAGAGAGATTATCCAGTTCCATCATCAACATCAACCTTATAGAAACCATGAAACTCCATTGACCAAACAAAGAAACCTTCACTGATCTACTTTTGCTCTTTGAATTCTGCTTGTAGTACTACTGGGGTTTGGTTCTATCTGCCTGTCTGCTGACGTCTGAAGAGTGCTGAGCCATCACAATAGATGAATGGGTTTATACTAGACAATGAGTCTCTCCACCCTCTGTAACTGATGCCCACTTTCTGGGTCTGGAACCAAACACAGACTGTAGGGAGAGTAAAAAGAAGCACCTGAATGATCCAGGAAGAGCTCCTGTCTAAATTAATTACATTGTGATGCGCAGTTAATGGGTGCTCAGAGGATTTCTCCCCTGACGACTCATCAGAAAAAAAGAATCAATAACATTTCCAACTTTATGTTTTAACAAATTGCTTTAATATCCTGTTCTCCTTTAAGTGGCTATCGTTTGATTTTTGTTATATCATGACTGAACTTCATTCTCTCTCTGCTGTGGCCTCTGCTGTTAACATAAAAGCAGTATAGTATAATGCAGGGCGCTGAATGCTTTGGCACTTTCCCTGAGTGGGTCGATGTCAGATGTCCTGATAAAAACCTGTCTATAAATGATGGATGAGAAGCCTAATTGCAGGCAGAAATAATAGAGCTGCTGGGCCGAGTCAGTTTTTGTGGGCAATAAATCAAGATTTAGGAATGATCAACAACCTGCAAGCTACTTTTTTCCACGACAAGCATAACAGCTTATCAATAAATTCCATTAACTCACATCAGGATCACCCAAGGGTCCGGTTTGGTGAGATTAGAATTGAGTCTTTGCTCTTTCCTGATGTGGTTCTGTTGGCTTCATCAGTCCTCACTGAAGTGGTGTGCAGCTGAATGTGAAGCTGTGGGCATGAGGGTCAGCACCTAACAATCAGAGGCCATGGTTCTTGGGGCCTTGTTTACGATAAAGAAAATGGACCATGACGGATGGATGGATGGATGAATGGATTGATGGATAGATGGATGGATGGATGGATGGATGGATGGATGGATGAATGAATGAATGAATGGATGTAAGAATGGGTGGATGGATGGATGGATGGATGGATGGATGGATGAATAGATGAATGGATGGATGGTTGGATGGATGGATAGATGAATGGATGAATGGCTGGATGGATGGATTGTCGGATGGATGGATGAATGGCTGGATGGATGGATGAATGTATGGATTGATAGATGGGTGAATGGATGATGGATGGTTTGATGGATGAATGGATGAATGGATGAATGGATGGATGGATGGATGGATGGTTGGATGGACGGATGAGTGGATGGATGGTTGGATGGTTGGATGATTGGTTGGATGGTTGGATGATGGTTGGATGGATGGATGGTTGGATGATGGATGGATGGATGGAATGATTATTAAACTCTCGATTGTATGATATGATGGTTGTTGTCAGAGGATAGAATTTCTTCTGACTTTCTAGAGTAAAAACATGGACCTTCAGCTGTTTGAATCATCATTAGTTGGATTTTATGGTTAAAATAGAGAATTGATAACTGTAAGGACTCTAACCGTGTCCAGTATCTGTCATAATATTTCACTCTTTTACGAGTGACAAATGTCGCCTGGATGTTTCGTCTGCTTCAAAGTAATTCATATTTAACATGAGTCAGCTTCGTGGCTCTCTGATCAATGTTTCATGTCAACAATTATCCCTTATAGCCTTCAAATAATTGGGTTGTACGATAAAACCAGTACGAAACCGGTGTGTTTCAAAGTGACTACAAAAGAATTGACTTTTGCACCAAACACACACAGAGGGGAAATTGGGTATGTAGCAACTTTTTTTTTTTTGAAAGAAGTTTCCTAAGATACTGATGACAAAAGTTTGTCAGTTTGCAACAGGTGTAAAAGAGAAGGGGAATTCTAGAATGGAACATCAGCTTTGACATATCATTCATAGACAACATCCTATCTTAGTGTCCGATGTGAGAGTAAAATGTTTCTGTGTTCCAGTCGACGGGGCGCCAGTTCGAGTCTTGGTTTGTTTCATAAGTGTCAAGTCAAAAAAGTCAAACATGCTCGTGGTATATTTTAAGCATAAAATACAGAAAAAGCTTCACGAGAGTCTCAGAATTTAATGTACAAAGATGCAAGATTTAAAAATGTCCAGCATTACAGGATCATGGAATATGTTAAATTTCTAGATCTTATCAATACACTGAACCAGAAATGCAAAAATGTATGCATGAGGAAACCGTTTTAGACAAGAATAGTCCAAACATTCTGAATAGTAAATAGCTTTTCTTTACGTTATTTTGAAATATATATAAAATTACATTTCTCAGTATAACACAAGGGATCGGAATATATCGCAATCTGAAACAATATATATAACAAATCACTACGTACTTCCTAGATGTAGATGCAAAAATAAAAACACAAGCTCTTACTTTGCTAAAGTTTAAACAGCAATCATTTACATGTTTTCTCTAGTTTGCATTTGTTTACTAACGAAGAAATTATCAATTTATCAACCTGGTAGTCTTAATCATTTTCTGCAAAAAAAAAGGCAAAAATAAAAACATTTTTATTATACATGTGGTGTTCAGGTCCGCCGGACTGGAGGGTAATAAAAATACGGGAATAACTTTGATTCCATCAGTAGGTGAAAACAAGAAAACATGATGAAAATGAGAGAAAGTGTTCTCTGCACGTTCATGTCGTCATTCTCCTGCCTGGATGTGTAGTTGTGAGTAAAAGTGTGTATGTGTGAGTGTGCTCCTTTAGACTTTTCATACAAAGAACCCCATCCACTCTTTTATAGGTTTTACGAGTTTATTATAAGGCAATTTTCTGCTCCCTCTATTCCCTCACGATTGTGTTCGATGGAGCTCAGGAGAATTTATATTCTTTATGTTGATGACTTAAAGAATATAAATCATTTCATTCATATGTGCTCTGGATAAAAACGACTTATACCATCCATGCACATTGGATTTTTTTTTCCCACAGAAGTCCCGTTTTGCTTCATCTTGATATTCCGGACTTTAGATCCCGTATTGTGACTGACATCCATTGACATTTATACTCGAGTGTTAAATAGCATCTGCATCGTCGGAGTAGACATAAAACAAATGGATCACAGTATGTGGAAAAGATCTACATGTAACAAATGGATCACAGTATGTGGAAAAGATCTACATATAACAAATGGACCACAGTATGTGGAAAAGATCTACATATAACAAATGGATCACAGTATGTGGAAATGATCTACATGTCAAATCTTAAAACAGAGGAAGTCACTCAGTTTGCAGCTGTTGCATCTTTTCTCCCCCAGCCTCACATGAAGCCCAGTAAGGGTAGGAGAATGTGTTTCAAACACTCCCCAACAGCAAAACACATAAACGCTGACATAAATGATTAATAAAGCTGGAGTGAACAGCTTTCTGAGAGGCATTCTAACCACGTCATGACAGTCTTCGGCACATATAAAAGCTGCTTCGATGTTTTATGAGCTCCATTTTAACACACATTCAACAATATTTACATTTCAATGAAGTCAATGATCATAAAACAAGTGCCACTAAATACTCACACACGCTGTGGCTGTCAAACTGCTGAGCTTAAGTATTTAAATAAAAAGAGATGTTTTTTTCTTACCGAGTCCCTCCAGCCTGAAGGTCTGCATCAGACTGACCACCAGCTCTCTCTCTCTCTCCTCCTATCTCTCTCTCTCTCTACTCTACTCTCTGTCTCTTGCGGTCACACATGCGGTTTCTCTTCCTTAAGCTCGTAGTTACTTCCTACACACACACACACACCCACACACGTGTACCCTAAATGTCAAGCCAAATCATTACAGTCTATAATATATATGTACAAAACATATATGTCTCAATAGGGAAATGTTTACGTCGTTTGAGTGGTTTTGCATCGCCCTGCAGATCAGTGACTGCAGTACATATATTTTTCAATCAGGAGAGACAGAGATTGAAGTAAAGAGGAATGTTTATTGTAACAAATGGTTTGTGATAAGTACTCCCTCAGAAAGTCTTTGGCGCTCAGACATTTCGGGGAGATTGTGATCAACGAGTCTCTGCCTTGAGCAGCAGCAGTTATATCTGACTGTGGAATCAGGCTACTGGTGGTGGTGGTGGCTGATGACTCTGCTGAGACTGATGAATGATAATGTTGATGGATAAGGGAGGACTAAGCGGAGGTTGGGAGGTGGAGGGTCCGCCTACCGGCAGCAGAAAGGAGCTAGATGAATGGAGAGAACCTTATATAAAAGTCAGCAGATTGGCAGGTCGAAGGTTCAAGCCCAGCAGACTACATATCGAAGGGTCCCCGAGCAAGACCCTGAACCCCAATTCGCACCCAGGTTGCCACAGATGGCTGTCCACCACTCCTTAGGGAAGGATTAAATGCAGAGAAACAAATTGGCATCACTACCTGTCGCAGCATAGAAGACTCTCATGGTGCTTTCATGTGTGTCTAGGAAAGATGAGCTCTTCAAAGCAACTCTGAAGATCCCTCCAGTGAATCCCAAAATCCCTAAGATGTGCTGAACAGGATGGTTTTAAGGAACAATGAAAGAGAGGTGGGGTGAAGGTACACAACATCCAATTAAACCCTCATAATTTAATGAAAGTAGAGATTCATTCAAGCCAGCCTGATGCATAAACTAAATAAGTGGATGCTAGGGGTCACCATGGCCACCAAATTCTGCTCTTGGCCCCGTAAAGGCTTGAGCCGGCTCTGGATGCATTTCAAAAGCAGTCATATAAGCTCTATATTCTCTGCTGCTCAACTTCTTGGTTGGTGTAAGGCTTGAGTTTGGGTCAAGGGTCAGGTTGTAGTGCAAAGAACATATCATCTGCTGCTTTTCCTACATATCAGGCAAACATGACATTTAGTTTAAAAGTTAAATAGGTAAACAATTCCAGTAATATCTGGCTGTTTTAAGAAATTATCTCCGGACTACATCCACCAGCATCCCACTGCATTTTAAGGTCATTAATTAAAATATTTGATTTTAATCGAGCTTGTATAAATCCCTTTTTCCCTTTAATGGTTGATATTTTACTCACTAGGAGATACATTTTTGCATAACTTCAGAGATAACTTAACATTATATTTGAGTTAAATCAGGGGGATCGCTTGTACGAAGCAGGGATTGGGGGCTTTTGGAGATATACCCTTGCTGTCATTGACAACACAGGCCTATGTTATAAATAAATATAGGATACCCACTGTTTACGGTTATTCTAAAATACAATAAAATAACAGTATATTCGATTCACTTTACAATGAAAAGTTTTAAAGTGCATCACCTGAGCATTACGACGTTGTCAGACAGAAACTGAAGTAAAAGCACCAGCCGACACAATGAATTAGGAGCTTAAGTTTAAAAACTTTTATTACCAAAACTGGTATTGGTTTTACCACATCATCCTGGTTTTCTACTGATTCTAGCCGTTAAACAGTAGTCGCATCACAGCAGAGCTGTCAGACAGTCTTAAAGTGAACTCTAGTAGCAGTTATTCCAGTTAAAGCAGGAAATGTCAGTGACGTCAATCCACTTCCAACTTCTTCTTTTATTTCTCGCTCAAGAAGCTGCACCTCACTGCAGCCGTCTCCTGAGTTCAGTGTTCTGTAGGTGGAGGAAACACAGGTTCAAGGAGGCCCACTGAAGATGAGTCATGATGATTTTCTTGCTTTCGTCAGTGACGGATGAGGCGACGACGACTGGTGGATTCCACAGAAATGGTGGGACAGTAGGACCGGTAAACACAAGCTAGACTTGAATGTACACTCTTTACAGAAAGGCCATGGGATAGTAATGATGCAAACAAGTGTGTGTGATGGTGACATTAGAAAAAAACAATCGGAAAATCCAATATTTCTTTCTTCTGACATCAGCAGACTGAATCTCACTCCCACAAAACCTCACAGAGAAACCACCCGAAGGGCTTTGGGACCCAATAATACAGGAAGCCTTTAGTGCACACATAGAGAAAAGCCACTCAAAAACAAGTAAACAGACTGAAAGCATCAACCTACAGTGTTTTAACGTCCTCAGATCCCCTCATTTTTTAAAAACCGTACAAAAATAATTATTTTATTTACCAGTCTACGTGTGTTTTGATATCAAAAAAACATTTTTGGAGGTGAAATCTGAGAAAAATTTACATAAAGGTCTTCTGTCTAAATGATAGAGGGAGACTGAAGTAACTCCCTACATATTGAATTATTGTAAAATTTCAAAGATGGACATCTTCCTCCCCCTCGTCATCGTTCTAGTGCTTTTCTTAATGCCTCTGCTTTCAGTCATAAATGATGCCGGCTTGTGTTCACAGTCGGGATCCTCTCTTCAGCGTCATTACCGTCATCTGCGGCCAAATTCACTTTTACCTCCATTTGCCCTTTTCTTGAGAATAACCCAAGTATTTGTAAATTACCCTTGACAACATGATTCACTCGTCTCGGGTTCAATTTTGTCTACATATTCCTGTCATAATGAGTTTCAGACAGGAGGAAGACCAAAGAATGATTTGTTTGAAAATGTGTGGCGAGTCAAGAAAAACGTGACTAGTGATAGTAGTCATCTTTTAAAATTCTCTGCTATGATAGGCCGACGTCTGATCAGGCGTTTTGGTTTTTGTAGAGCAAATATGTTGTGAATTAATCAGTGAAATAAACTTATGGAAATGTTGGACAGTTGCAGGATTTTTGTATCAGTATTTCAAAATGTTAAAATTTGCTGACAAGGAAAAACAGACATTTTTTATTCTGATGATTAACTCATGGAGTTTCTCAGGGTGCGTTCACGCATGAGAATCTGAACCAACATCTGAAGGGTTTTTGTTGGATAACACGTTTTAATCAGTCAGTTTTGGTTTGACCTATGACCTGTCATCTCCCTGCACAACCTGTCTTCTTGTCTCTTCTCTCTCTTCATCCTCGCAGAAAGTAAATTCAAAACTTTCTGCATATTTGTGTGTTTTTCTTCAACTTGACTTTTAATCAATTCATTAAACCATGTCCCTCTCAAACACCTCGTCCCCTCCTCCCCCTGTGAGATACCTCGGATCATTTCAGCTACTTCCTTCTTCTGTTTGTTTTTCTTCTTCTTTTGTTTATTGGAGACAGCAGCCTACTGTAACTTCTGTATTTGGTCAAAAAGTCTGAACTGCCTCCAAAAAGGGCTTTCACACAGTAAATAAACCAAAGTATGGATCAGATGGATTCGGACTGAGACTGCCTATCTTTTTCAGTTGGACTTTAGCGGACAATTATGGCAATTATGGTTCTGGATCAAACTGAGAAAAAAAAAAAGCAGGCGTGAAAGCTCAATTAAATTATTTTGTAAAACATCTGACATTTAAAAGTTGCTTATAAATATATATTAACCATCCGTCTAAATCACTTGTTAATTGGATCCTTCCGTATTTCCTGGTTTATGAAAGTCCTCCATGGTCATCTATGTTTGTTTGCTTGTCTGGCTGAACACCATCTTGAAAATTTGTATTATATAAATATAATACGTACATATATATGTTATTGGATTTTGATGAAATATTGTGGAGGATGTTTTTTTCAACATTATTCAGATTTGTTACCTTGATGGTTCATATTAATGAAGAAGTAAAGTGCATAATAACGTTTGGCCAGATAACCACATTGGCGCACTGCATCGTTTTGGAAAATAGTAAATCATAAATTACATCATAAAAGCTGCCCAATCAGGTTGTGACCATATCCAAATTCCTTTTATTTGTATAATTTGATGGATGTTAGAAATGACAGTGTGAGCGCTAAGTGGACTGGAACTAAAATTGCAAAACATCTGAGAAATGTATTCCTTGATTTGGACTGAAAGAACCAGACGACGAGTGTGAACGCACCATAAAACACTCAACACAGCAGCTGTGGGGCGGAGCTTAAGCTTTGAGCCCATCCAGTTGGTCCTGTGCTCGACCGCTAATTCAACCATGAGGGCCTTGAACATAATCCTTTTTTATGGTCATCTGCGTTGGTAGTTTATGCAGCGTAGTCATCTGAAGCATGGAGCATCAGATGGAGGGGGACTATTGGGCTATGTATATCATACGGGTCTCTGTTTTTGTTTGTGTCAGCCACGCCGTTTTACATGAACCTTCATTTTGAGGGACCAACATTGCTAGGACAGGGTGGATGCAAGTGACTGAACATGACCGAACAACTGAACATATTTTCAGAACAAGTCATCGGTACGCGCCTCGGAGAGAGCACAGAGTGAGTTAGTCAGATTGAGGTCCTGAATGTCAGTTTGCAGTTATTTTTACTGAAGCCTTCTTTGATGATTTTGTCTCAAGACAAAATGGTTGTGCTGATCCAGAGAACAATCTACCAGACACAGTGAAGTCAGTTCAGTCATAAAATACAAATATAAATAACTACATAAAAAGTCCTAACTATACAGTTCACAAAGTCTCTGGATTCGGTCTGAATGTCTCTCTCAGTGTTGCACAACTGTCTGGTTTACTCAGCACCCCGCATCAGTACATCAGGGTAATGCTTTTTAGCATAGCCACAACAAACCCCCTCAAGCACAATGCCTTCTTGTAAACACCGTATTACTGTATATGTGCATGAGTTTAAATGTGTGTGCTTGTGTAGGTGTCTAGTGTTGGTTTGGGTTCCAGTAAAGTGTCAAGAGTGTTGAATGCTGGAACAGAATCTTAGGATGGAGGGAGAAAGACTGTTATTTAACTGGGAGGAGTCCCTCCATCTTTGCCCTTTTTATCTGTCCTCATATCAATACATCTGCATCTCTCTCTCTTCTAGCGTCCCTCCATGTACTCTCTCTCTCTTTCTACTCCTCTCTCCATCAGCTCTCTTGGTGTGATTTCATCTGTCTCCTTTTCTCCTCTTGGGTTTTTTCCAGTGATTATTTTAAATAACAGAGGGGGAGGAGGGAAACTTTGATACATTCAGTCGCTCTTGTGCCTCTGGTCCCCTTCACTCCAGTTCAGCCATGCGTCTCAGTGAAGGCGAAATCCCGGCCTGGTGGCATCCAGGGAAGCAGATTAGAAGGGCTAGTGGGTCGGTCAACAGTCAGAGTTCCAGCTCATAGACTGAGCCCATTCTCCTTTATGTAGTCCACAAAAAATTATGCAACATCTTTTATAGGCTTTGAGTGAGGCCTCTCATAAGTGAGACATCTTTTATCTCCATTTCTGTTTGTGTTGTAATTAGAATCATCACCTAGCCAAAATAAAAAAATATCTTTGTGGCTCTTTCACCCATTGACAAAGGCTGGAGCTGCTTGTTGAATCAGTAAAAACGCTGATAATAAAAAAAAAAATAGCAGAAGTCAATGAATTCCAGCATTTTCAAAGTCGATCTATAGTGTTATGGTGTTTCAAGTTAATCCTTGAAAAGATGTTTCAGTGTTTGTTAAAAACTGATCGGGAGAAGAAAAAAAAACTGTGTAGCTGAAATCCTTGGCAGCTTTTTCATCAGAGGTTGGTGTCTTGAGTGCAGTATGCTAACTCAGCTACAACAGCTTGATGCAAAAAAAAAAGACTGAACTCCAGGTGCTATTTACCCACAATGCAAAGAGCCACAGACTAATTACATGCATCGGAGGATTTGGACTTAGAGCTCCTGTGTTCGGTCCCAGCAAGCTGTAGTTGAAGGAATTGTTTTTTCTCTTTAGATACAGCCACATCCAGTGATGCTCGTTAGTTGCATAGTTTAGACACAGCCGTATTCATACCACACTGTCTGGGGGTCGTTGTTGGGGTCGGGCGAAGCAGGCGTGCTTTTTGGCCGTTCCAAAGAGGCACACCTTGCTCTTTCACTTTCTTTCTTTAGGTGGGAGGAGTCAACTGACGGACCCTCCCTTAACACATCCCCATCTTCAGAAGTTTCATCAGGACGTGTAGCAGGTACAGCCCTGACGGGCGTTACCATGGCAACTTCACCATGGTGATGGTAGGAAGAGGAGGAGGGGCCATTTCGTGATCCAGCAGTCCTCCTATTTTCTCTTTCTCTCTCTGCGTATCTCTCTGTTGGGAGGTTTAGAGAAGATGAATGGTGAATGGGCGGGTTCAGGAAACTGCCTTCTCCATGCTGATTGGTCGAACCAGTTAGGCGAGCAGAAAGTGGTCGTTCTCTCCCGTTAGCACCCGCGCCTTGTCTACGAACCACCACATCTGACTGTCCTTCACTTCCATGGAAACTGTCTGGTCCATTGGATCGTAGTAAATCAGCTGAGGCCAAGCTGAAAGCCCGGCTCAGTGATTGGCCGGTTCTTGGGGTAGTAGGCTGGCCTGATGGCGAGGACTGACCCACAGGCTGGCGGGGAGACGGCTTGACACTCTGGCCTGGCCGCTGGTTGGATGACTGTACAGTAGGTGTGACATAACTGGTGGGAGTCACCTGGTCTCTGCCAGCAGGACTTGAGGGGGCGGGACTTCTCGCGAAGTAGTCTGTCATCAAGTCCTCCCTGCTTCCTGTAGACACCTAAACAAATTAAAAAAATGAAAAAAGATTGGAGAATAAATTAGTTTTAAGGGAGGAGTTTCCATGTACACTGAATAACTGTTTTTCGCCAGTGAGAAGTGATATGTTAAAATTTGAGGGTCACAGCGCAGCATCATGTTACCTAAGCAAAGGGGGCTTCAGTTAAGAGTCATATGTTAGAGGGCCTGACAACTGCCTGGTGAATGAGTGTGAAGGAGTGAAGAGTGGCAGCATCATGATGACAGTCAAAGAGCAAAACCGCCAAGAATGGAGAAAAAGATGGGAATATGATTACTGAGCTCTTTTGGATTTTTCGATTACCCTTTTTTCTAAATATTTTCTATTGAGCTGTCAGAGTCCTATGTTGTTGAAATAGAAGTATGAGGTATCTGAACTGTGTATTTAGTTCATATATTCAAATAATATATTTTTCTTTTTCTAAATATAGCAATTCCTAATTTTAATGCATTATTATTTCACCATAAGCATTTTCCATACAATGTGTGTTGTGAGCAGTCTCAAATAAAAATCATTATTTATGAATACATTTGATGCATCCAGCCGACACCGAACTGTCTGATGTCGGTTGACTGTTCTGAAACGAGAACTTTTGATACAAGGGTGGGAATGAGTTTTTATTCATTTATTATACTGCTTAAACTTTGTCTGGATCATCAGATTCACCTTTGTTCATATTTTTCTGTCATAGGAATGTATGAATATGAAAGCCGCTCCCTCTCGTTAATAAGAATTATTATGTGTGTTGAAGTTCCCTTAAACAGGAACAGATCTGTTCCCAACAAATTGGTGCTCAATAACTTAGAGTAATATTCTCAGGCGCATTCCACGAGTCAGACTGAGACCGGTTATACGTAGATGACAGGCTGGGAGGAAACAGCTGATTTGTAGGCTGTTGTTGGAGCTTAGAAAACTTAAAAGATCATTTCAGACAGTGACTAGGAAATGAGTGTCTGTTGCTCTGTTGGAAACTTTGACTAACGTCACCTCATGATCCAGGTGTGACATCCGTTGTGTAATGATACCCATCAGTGGTAAGTCACACTGCATTTATTAACTAGTGGTAACTCTTAGAGCATAGCTAAGCCACGAAAATGTACAAATCCTACTATCAAAATGTCATTATCGGCCATTATCGGTATTATTCTCACCCATAGAACTTCAATAAAACAAACATCTTCATCATACCAGGTCACTTAGAAGCAGTGTTGGGCGGGTCATAGACTCGCCAAGTAAGGATTTGTTGAAAAAAAATCTTGATCCAGATCATTTTCAAAATGTAATCACCGGTTTCCCCTTTCCAGGATACAACCTGTCTACTTTAAATCAAACACACACTTATACAACCAAACAAAATGTCATAAATATAAATTCTGCTCCCTGAAGGAAATGATCAAGGCACAACACATATCATATGAGCTATCAAGTTACAAAAGGGCATGATACCCAATACTAAAGATCTCCTGCTGAGTGAATCAGACGAGAACGAACGAACGACACCAATCACACAGCCTCCTCCAATTCTTTCTGCCGTGAAGCAACAAAATGGGAGTCTGTAGGCCACAACCTTCTGTCAAGGTCTAACAATCCAACACTGATTAGCTTTGCTGACCCATGCCCCAACCTTCCACACAGTTTGGGAAAATGTTGAAAAAAAAGTGGGAAAGAAATCTCTTCAAAATTTAGCTCTATCATTCTGGAAAGCTACCCAGGTATATTATACCCAGTAGGTTTTGTCTAGTCATTTTGACAAATAAACCAACTAACCACAAAGATGTGTAGAAAAATAAACTCCTTAGCAAAAGTAATAAGGACCAGATGACGGCATATCTCAGATCTGTTGGTGAGTTGCACAATGCTGCACAGTCCAAACCAAATTATCTGCTTTAGAATTAATCCTAAAACCAAGGGAACTAAAATACTCAAAGGAGATATCAATTATTTCTCACTCTCAGTCATTCATGCATGGACCAGATCATTTTTAAATAAATACATTAAATGAAAAATTTGCAGAAAGAATGGTATCAAAGTATGTTAATTTATAGATAGAAAAAATGCAAACGCTTCGGGTAGAAAATGTTTAACTGCATCTTTTAATTAATAATGTAATATGGACAGCCTGTCTCATTGTCTTTGCCATGTGACTGGAGATTAAATGTATTATTTGTACCAAAATGCTATAATAATAAAATAATATTATTTTTAGTCAGCTAAATCAATGCAATTTGTAATGTTGATAACACGGACATAACTGCTTTTCAATTTTGTATTCACGGCTGTAATTTAAGTCATGTTTAAGAAATGCTGTGGCAAGCACTGATGAATACAATATTTATTAAAATAAATAACTGCTGTCAATCTGTTGGTCAAATAATGAATCAAAAATGTGTCTGACAGGAAAAGTTGTGGCGCTTAAGACACGGACAAAAGCAGCTTGTTTAAGATGAATCTGAACTGAACTTGAGGGGAGCCAATTATATTTAATGTAAGATAGCACAGAATGCTTTATTACATAGTATGTAAACATGGAGTCAATTAGTGTTAATACTGTAGCATTGTTTCCAGGCTGAAGTTGATTGAAGTTGATCAGAAATATCCATGACCATGGCCCAACACACCAGGTTCTACTACGACCTGATCTCCAGTGTTAGATGGAACCACCAGTAGCTGCTGAACCAGTGTTTGAGTTCAACATCGCTGCGCGACATTCGGTCCTCAGTACTTGTTTTCATCCATGTTTGTCTTGGACGTCTCTGTTTCAAATAAGGTGTATCTCGGTCACATTGATGAGAAAAATGTATTAGTTCAAAATAAAACCTAATAGGCTGATCTCTCAAAGAAGGTCACAAGCACACACGCAGGGAAAAAAAATTAAAAAAACCTTATATGCTGCAAGATCAAAATGCATTTATTATTAAGAAATGGTTTCTACTGATTTTGGCACTAACCATAAATATATGTGCAGACAGGTAAAAAAAAAAAAAAAAAAAAGAAAGGGGAAAAAAAAAAGAAATCCATGCCTTTTAAGGCTGCATCTGAATGATTCCAGAATGTACCGGTTTGAAAATGAGTTTATTTTTCTTGGTGGGCCAGCTGTCCTATAAAACATCATCAAATGTTCCAAGTAATAAAAGGCTTTTTTATTTCTTTTAATGTGACCCATTTCATAACAGTTCACCAAACTGTTCATAAAATGTCCTGACCTTTGCAGATACATTTCTGTATAAAATCAATGAGCGAGGGGATCCCTCCGCGGATGAGTTGTCCTCTCTCACTGATGACTCTTCCCGCCGTGGGCTCTTTCATGCAATTTGCTAAATCAAACCCACACAGTAACAACTTTTAGAACCAGGGCAGAAAAAGTGTGAACTGAAATGCATTCAAGTTGTTCACTAATTGGATATACAGTGCATGTGTATCATTATTTAATTGTATGTACTATACGTGTTAAGGTTATCAATGTTAACACCTGTAATAAATCTGCAAACTTTATCTTTAGTTTAGTAATTTATGAAATTTAAAAATTTTGACCCTGATCTCCTGCTGTAATCCTAACAATAATTTTTATTATTTTCATATTAAATGCAAATAACACAATGACTGAGGAGACACCCCTCTGTGTGATGACTGTCAAAAAAGTTTTCAGATGTAATCCGAAATACATCAAAAACTTTGAAAACATATTGGATTGATGAGCTGCACAACGAGTTTGAAGCATCATCTTCGGCACTGCACATATAACCATCGATCAGAGGAGCAGATGCCCTTTGTGGGGCAAAACAGACTAATCACAGTAATTCTCCGTGACTACTTTGTTTGTGCTCTTAAGGCTAAGTGCTGTAAAATAGTTGGATTTTTCAAAGAAAGTCTTACAAACACCGCAGTTTGAAAGTTAAACAAGCCTCTCATAGTCAAGAAGAGTAATCACTGGTCTGGGATGTACCCGCAGCACTGGAATTCAACACATGACCCACTGAAAGCAGCACTGATTGAGCAGAAACACTACTTAGCCACACTAACCTCCACTGAATATACAGACAGGCAAAGTTAGAAAGCCTGCTAGAGCCATGCACGTATGGTTTTATTCCTATTCTGTGAAAAATACACTTGGTATAATCGTCACTTTGTAAAGAGCACAGGGACTTTTACTCAGCAAATTCTACATTTAACCAAGAAATCATCAAAACTTAATTATTAAGTCAAAACCCTTCTTTCCACCGTCTTTCTTTATTGAAACGTCTTACACGCATTTTTTAACTCACCACAAAATTGTGATTAATCAAATTGAATTATTTTCTTTGATTTATCAAAATTATTTTACCTATCGATACCCATATTTCTTTTATTGTATTATGATTTTATATGTGTGTGTGTTTATGCATGTCATTATTTAATACCCACAAAAATTAATAAGTAAAATCCCTATATATATATATATATAAATATAAAACTCTTACCATAGGAGGTGAATGCACGTTGCTCTCTTGCAGAAACTGCTCCAGCGTCACCATTTCACTTCCAGGAGAAGATGGGCGGGGCTTAGTCCTGACACCAGGTCCACGTTGTGGTTGGGCCCTTTGGGGTATGTGGTCGTATGGGAGAGTGGAACTTCGTGACAGAGTCAGTTCTGATTGTGTGAGACCCATGACATCCTCGCTTGAGAGGCTGGCTGAGCGACCATGACGATCAGAGGTGTCTAAAAAAACAGAAAAATTCTCTGTGATACCGACTGAAACTAGGTACCAACCAACTCTTACTTGGTTTTGGTTTTTTTAGAACGCACTGAATGAAGTGTATGAAGACTAAGTCTTATATCTAATTCCAGTAAGGGCTACATTTCTATTTAATAATACAAATATTCTGCAAAATATGGATTTAAACAGAGTTAGCTGCTCAAATGAGTGTTTACCTCTGCAGTTGACAGGTGAGTTGGAGCTGGAGGTGTTGTGGCTGAAGTCTGCTGACCCCGGGCGACCACTGGTGTTACCATGGTGACCAAACACAGAGTCGGAAGTGTTGTGGCGGGTGCCTTCATCTAATATCAGACCTGAAATGTTGTTGTTTTTTTCCATACCATCATCACTTTACTCTCAGGCCTCCTGCCTTGTGAATGAGCACTATTGTATTAAGGAGCTGGTTTACCTTTGGGCCTGCGGCCGGGACCTTGTCCCAGTCTGGCATTGGAGCTGTTGATGAGCACCAGTGAGGAGGAGTGGTTGACCGGTGTGGAAGTCAGAGCTTTAGGAGTTTGGCCGGCTGCAAGAAATGCAAACAGGATATTTACCCCGCACCAAAGCTACTACTGCATTCAAAATTGCAAACCATGTACTACATACTCAGTATATTATTACTAAGCCAATATGATTTAACACGTGTGTATAGAAAGAGTAGTTTGTGTCTTTTCCAACGTAAAACTTTTCAGACATGCATCAAGCAAAGTCAATATACTTACATTTGATGAAATGTTTTTAGAAGTTAGGCTAGAGTTGACTTTCTTTTACAAGTTATTTTGAGGCTGAAGTCATCCTTAGAGAACTGCATTGTGGGATACTTAATCCAAATGAAATTTATTATCTGCCTTAAGTAGTATAATTATAGAATATCTCACATACTATAGGTTTCTTATCTGTATGTGAAACCAAAAAATCTGTTTTGGCACATTAATAAGCATGACATTGTATTTTCCTATACATTTTATATACCTTATTCTTTTTCAGTGCAAGTCTTACTGTACAATAATTGACTTAATAATTTCAGTATCCTGAAAAACAGGGTTGTACCACTGTCACTAATCATACAACACTATATTTGATATAAACTTGAAATGTTTCCATTTACCTTAAATGTAAAGGATTAAACAAGACCACAAATATTAATAATATAAGACATAAAGATAAAGATTAAACAACCCATCTCAAATCTAAATAAGCGCTGAGACCAGCTGGACAGGGAACTGGCTGTAGCAGTAAATCTTTACACAAAAGTGGTTTACACATTAGACCCTTTAAGGATTTAAATCTTGTGAGTTAAATGTAATCATAACATCTCAAACAGTTTGTGAAAACTACAACACCTTAAATCAAATTTTTTGCTCTCAAATTTAACCAAGTTTCTCGGTTGCCACTTAACATTTTCACTGAATATAATCATCGGTAACCATTTACATACTACCTTGTCCATCTTCTCCATTGATACTTTCAGCGCTGCCTATGGGAGTACTGCCTCGATGAACACCCCGACTCCTGTCAGTCAGACCTGTGGACCAATCAGAATGATGTCAAGGACCGTTCTGGACCTGTATGTCATAACATGACCGTTAAACACATATGGTGCAAAACAAGAAAAGCCAAGCAAAACATCGGGAGTGTGCTCACTGACTCAGGCATGCTGGAGGCGTACAAACAACTGTGGTACCAGTTATTATCGATGCATCTGAATCCGTTAAGACATTATGAATGGACAGTTTCAGGGAGCTGGATTTCAGTTGCTGGTGCATCTCTAGAATAACTTCTAAATATTGGAACTAGGAACTTAATCCTCCAAAACCTTTCTGGCATTAAAAAGCTGCGCTTTAACATGTTGGTGGTACAAAGTAGCAACCAAAGGCAGATGTTTGAAGCACTAGTTCAGAAAGAAGTATCTATATTCACAGAGGTAGTGAAGGTGCGGATGACAATCATTCGCTATACAGTAGAGACTATGGACACTTTTGGACCCAGTATGTCCATGTCCTCTCTGAATGGAAGTGACGAAATGAGTTTGTCTAAGGCAAAATGCATTAAAATGCCTTAATTATGTTTGCATTCGTCCAGGAAACAGGGACAATCAGCTGGTCAGTGTTTCTGCATGGCATGACACAACAACAACCTGGCAATTTTCTATTTTTTGATTGACGCAGTGTGTTATTGTTTATGGTTCCGTTTCCTGTAAGTTTTATTTAAGTTTTTCCATGAAATGTCTCTTGGCCCTGGTACATTTTTGCACCAGCTTGATTGTTGGATAGTTTTCACCAGGATTATCAAATTCAAGCAAGTCTGCTGAAAACATTGGGACAACTGCTCTTTCAGTGAGGGACTAAATCATGTATGCCATTGTGTCAAACCAATCAGAGGCTGAGTGGTCCATGTAGGGGTGTCACTATTTGTAGCCAGTGCAGGTTCAAAGTTGCTAATATTAGCCAAAGCATCGGTGCTCTAGAGTCCTAACAGGCTTTTGAAGCTTAAAAAGCTCAGATTAAGACAGTTAAAGCACATTGGCAGTCTGTCCTCCTTTAGTCTGACAGACAAATTTGCAAGGGAGGTTCTACGTGATAACTTTATATTAATATCGTCAATGTGGTGGCCTATTTCTACTACGTGAATTAAGGGAAAGCTGGGCAGCAGATTTCTGTGAAGCAGTTCAACCTCAGAGGTCTGCTCTTCCTTGTCTCAATCAAACAAATTCACCAGGTTCAAAATATTTAGGAGAGTGGCAGCGTACAGATAGATATATTCAGTTACTAACTCTTGAAGAACATGCAGACATATGCAGGCAAGCCTGGCGTGCTTAGAAACGTGTGCAGACAGACACATACACAAACCTTCTCTGCACACTCTACTTACTGGTAATACAGGCTTGCTCACAACTGCAAAACGCACCTGTGTGTGTGTTTATATGTTTGTCAAAGTGTGTGCATGTGTAATATGTGTGTTTATGTGTGAAGTGTTTTAAACAGTCTGATGATGATGAAGAGGAGGTGATGGTGAAGACGATGATGGTATTTGGATATGAAGGATGAGGATGAAGATTTTAGAACACTCCATTGGCTGATACTGGCTGTCTAGTGATGCTGTCAGCTGTGATGTCAGTGGAAGACCAGAACCGGAGCCTTCTGGTGAGAGAGAGGGAGGGGCGGGTCGAGGGGGAAGAGGACGAGGAGGAAGAGGGAGAAGACGGGTAGAGGAGCTTTTCTTGACTTTTACTGCGGAGGAAACGGAAGCGTTTTGGGGTGGCAGGAGCTGAGATGGAGAGAATGGAGAGAGGAAGGAGGGAGAGATGGAGAAATATAAAGAAAATTATGAAACATAGACAGTGAGCAAATTAAAGAAACTGTTGGTTAAGAGGTTATTCTGTCAGAATGTAACTAAAGATACCATGCAGGAAAATCCATTAGAATATAACATGAACAGGAATCAATGAAGTCAGTCAAGTGAAATCCATGCATAAGACTCAAGACTGGCCTCAACTCACTCTCAGTTCACACACAGTACAAAGTACATGACATAAAAGTAATAAATAGAACTCTGTGGGTGTTTCATGTCATAACTGATGTATTTTTTATGTTTATTTTTTTAAAGGTATGGAGTATAGCAACTACTACAAGAAGGTGGAATTCATTCCAAAAGCCACTTGTTGAAATAAGAGTGAATTGAGCTGAGCCAAGAGTAGAATCCCATTCAAGAGTGAACCAATAAAAAGACAAACCATGAAAATAAAAGCATAAACACAGTTTGAGTCATGCATTGGAGCCTAGTCAAACTATTGTACATGGATAGATTGGTGAAAAGTAAGAATCAGGTAGTTAAAGTTTATAGAGGATTACAACCATTTTAAGACAAAGCCTTATCTGCTTACCACCATAGCTTGGATTTAACATTATGTAGTGAAACAAAGTAGTGGTGACCCAACTTTTCCATTCTTCCTTTTTTATACAACAACCCAAGAAATCTTCACACGATGAGCTCGGCAGATCCTGATCCACAGGTTGCCATTATTGGTCAAACTTTCTCTGGGAAGTTTGAAGTTTTCCCCTTCTCTAATGTCAAGTCTTTATTTAGCTGATATTGGCAAGCAACATTGGTATCAGTATCAATAAAATCCAAACAGTCCCTATTGGTGGACGAAGTCAAATATAAAGGATCGCAGCAGAAGGCTTCACACATTTAATATATAAATGGGAAGATGCTTCACTTAAATCCCCTTTTGCCTTCTTGCCCACAGCCTAAAGCGCTGACAGACTGTTGTCACACTAAAGCTCCCATAAACAATTAAAGAAATTAATACCTGCACCACCATTTCATTTATCTTGGTAATGAGATGCTTTTTGCAGTCACGTTCTATGTTGTTCTGCAGCTTGTCGGTTGCAAATGTTGGTTTATAGAACATTTCACTCTACATTGATGGCTCTCTTACCAAGAAGAGTGTGAACAGTCAAGGAATCTGGAATCTGACTTACCAATTTAAAAAAACGTCTCTTGCCACCGCAGTCTGAACGCAGCTTATATGTCATCCATGTGATTTCCAGGAGGCAACTTCATGATTTTACACTTCGCATCCTAGCCAATCTAAGCCAACTTAATTACAACAGTATATCTAACATATGAAAAGATACAATTTAGCATTGCTCTATTTAATTTCTTATTTCCCCCCCATGATATTGACTATATACAGAGAGTTACCAGCAACTAATTGAATGATACTATTATTATCTCTTCAATTAAATCAAATGTTTTCACATTTTCACCAGAGCTGTTGTTCCGACAAGAATAATTGCTCGTCACCGACAGCAGCAGAAATATGGGAACAGGTTGCTCAGATTTATTCTAAAAGCCTGCCAGCATTCCATTCCTCTTTAGCTGTCCTCAATGACTGATTGTCCCAAACTAAAAATGTGACATTTAGTGACATGGCGCACATAACGACATGCCAAGAAAAGCCACAACTTGTTTTTTGTACAGGATGTAGTAGGAAGAGGGAGCCTAAAAGTGTTACGATTTTAGTGTATTTCAGTTTGAGTATAAAAACATTAACTGCTAATAATAACAAAAACCCTGTGAAATGGCGTTCTTTTTTAAAACCGGCAGTTATTTTCAAATATCTTTTCACTCTGCACTCCTGTGTTTGTTTTTTACAGTCAAAACATGAGACAGAAAATCTCAGAAACATTATGATACGTGTCTGTGAAAGCATGCATGATACTTCTGTCCGTGGGGAAAATTTTAAATAAAACAATATCATCTTGATTTTTGCCGTAAAGAAAAAAAAATCGAGAGTTCATTTTACAAACAGGATAATCCACCAAAGGCACACAATAAAGTCTGGGTTTGAGAGGCAGTCTCTGTCAGTTAGGCTTTGGCCTGCTTTTAACCCTATAGAGAATATATGGAACCATATGAAGGCCAGACTAGTTGGCAGAAAATATGGAGACACTGACCAGTTGTGTGAAACAGTCAGAGAAGAAAGGAACAGCGCTGATGTAGTGAACTGTACAGAGCTTTAAGTCAGCTTAACAAAAGAGCTGTTTACTGAGGAAACAAAGGGGAAAGCTACTGCATCCTAAAATGGCATCTATGCAAAGACAGTGCTACCATATAGTATTGTTTGTTGTGTATGTGTTAAAATACTATAAACTTTGTTTGCCTCATGTTTTTACCAAGGAGTGAAGAGTAAAGGCAAAGGGGAACTGAACAGTGTCCTAGCTGACACACACAAGATGCCTGAGAATGGCTTAAAAAGTGTTCTAATTTGAAATTACTTTAAAAAAAAAAAAAAATTTAAAAGCTAAGGGTCCTTACTTATTGAAACAAGACCCCACAATACTTAATATGATTTACTTGATGCAGCAACTCTCCTCCAATCTGC
This sequence comes from Lophius piscatorius, assembly GCA_009660295.1. Taxonomy (NCBI): domain Eukaryota; kingdom Metazoa; phylum Chordata; class Actinopteri; order Lophiiformes; family Lophiidae; genus Lophius; species Lophius piscatorius. Next base: position 5,055 of record VRLP01001764.1, on the reverse strand, counting down.
ACAGACAAGGTCTCAATTTACATTCTAACCTTCACCAATGGCTGCAAGGTCACAAAATGAGCTTTCTTTGTAAGGCTGGGCTCAGGTTAAGAGAAAGGGTGAAGTGCTGAAACATCCGGGGGGAGCTCGGAGCAGAGCGAGCTGGAGCATCTGATTAGGATGTCCCCAGGGCGTACCTTGGGTCGCACCCACATCTCACTGGCGGGACTGCTATGTTATCTAACATGGGAATCCTCCAGGTTGTTAGGGAGAGGGACGTCCGAAATACCCTGATTAATTTGCTGCCACTGCAACTAAAGCCCGAAGGATCCACACAAAATGAATGAATGTTATTTGATAAATGGATACAAGAAGTATTAAAATTGTGCTTTTGGTGTTGTTGGCCCATATGCTAGAAGCCCATTTAAGAGCAGAGCCTTGTTACTGTAGAAACACATAGATCAGAGATAAAGTTAATCTTTACGTTATGGAAGAGGAGTAAAGCAACTATTGGTAAATTCAGTCTGAATGTCTGTTCTCTATGGAGAGGTCGTCAGCAGCCTCTAGTGGCGCAAATAGGCAAGTATGCCTGATCCAAATCATGCTCCATAAATTTTATGTATTTTACATAGTACCAGTGAAAGTTGGGATACACTCACACATTCATTTTTTAATATGTGTTTTGACTATATCAAAAAAAGGAAATATGATGAATGGATTTATATTAAAAGATCGTGAGGTTAAATAATGACCTCACGATGCATTTACGGGAGTGTCAAAGCTGTAATCACAACAAAAGTGGCTAATTTGAAGAAACTAAAATGTTACACTTTTTTTGTTCCATAATATCAGATGTGTTTTCCATGTTTTTGAAGCCTTCAGCATTGTTCTTTTATATAGGAAATAATTTAAAAAAATTATAAAAATATTGAATTTGAGGTCTGTACAAACTTGGACTTGTAGCGTATATTTCATTATAAAGCAATTCATTTTCACAGTTTGGTCTCTAACGTCCACCAAACAGAGCAAACCACTGGCTGTCTGCTCTGATGACACAAATTTCCCTTCTGAACGTGTGAACGGGCATCCCAGAGTCAAACCTGTGGGCCTGCAGTAAACGGCTCATCACAAGACATCTCCTGGTAATTTATGCCACATATGAAGGGGTTTTGTTGTTTTACCTCGGCTGATGGGTGTGACCGGTGGACTATGAGCCCCAAGGCTTGAGCTGGCTGTGTGGTTGTTATGGTTACTGTGGGCATGGCCGCTTTCCAGTGTGTCACTTGTTGTCCGCAGGGGAATTGGGGGCGGGGTTTCAGGGGGTAGGAAGGGAGGTGGAGCAGGTAGTGGGATGTCCGGGGCGCTCTTCACTCGCTCTCTCTCTTTGGCTCCTTCCTTGTCACGGTCGCCCCCTCTCTCCCTGCAGCTCTCCTTTCGGGGTTTGATCAGTTTGACTAAAGCTTTAGCTCCGGACCACTGACTCCTCCTGACAGAACACAACATGTACATCTGTCAAATACTTTTTCAATATCTGAAATGCATTTAGTAGTCAGTGCAGCAGTGTCTAGTTAAACACTACAGTGACAATGATGAAAATATTACTTTTTAGGTGTGGGGTCGTAGAATTTGTACTGATCCATGATCTTCTCCTCCAGTTTTTCTTTCTGACGACGAAGAGCATTCAGCTTATCCCTGAAAAAAAGAGACACAGAAGATGGACATCATCGGACTTTGTCTTGCACTCTGTCTTCGCATTTACAATTTCAATATGGGGTATAGCCATCAACGTTTTAAAGGCTTCAGATCAATCTGGAGTCTTAATACTGTCATTTCTGTTTAACACAAATGTCATCCTAAAATTGCGGTGCAGATTTTCACCAAAGATAATGGCCGAGGAGACATCTTCTAGTGTGTTAAGTGACATACTCTTAATTTTTAAAAGATTTAAGATGGAAGTTTAGACTAAAAATAAAGTCGTGTGCACTTCTGGCAGTGGTGACTTTTCTTTTTACCGTAGCAAAATACAAAGAACAGTCTTCAGGCAAAAACCATCTTTCCTGATGTCAGCAAAGTTGCTGGCACTGAGACAGGTTCACCCCAGCCATGTCAAATTACAGCGTCAGAGTGCAGCCAGGGTAAGCTTGTGGACAAAGCAGCCACAACTAAGATAAATAATGCAATCGTAAAATGGACCACAATGGGCTTCTAGCGTATTCCTATTTTTGAAGAGCAGAGGCCTCAAGGCATTATCTACATCATTTCAGGAGACTCATTTATGAGTTTTGGAACGGTGGCTTCCAAACCAACAGGCAAGGACAGAGAAGCTGTTGGGTGAGATTTTACTTTGCAAATAGTTTGAGGCAAAACTGCTGACTTTCACTTTGTAACAGACGTTATTTTGTTATTCCTCTTTCCTTGATTGTCTGATACCCGAGTCTGCAAGTCGTTATGGATGTTGACCCACAAAAGAAAAACAACAATCTGCTGATACCTATGACCAATTTGTGCAGCTCTAAATTTAGGCCTATAGATTATTTTACTATTGGTATTTTCAGGGAAATGAAAACAGTGGTTGGCTGTTACCATGCCAACCATGGGACGCTAACTTGACAACACATCCTGCATAACCTTCAACGACTTCACACATGCCTTAAGAGGAAGCGCAAGAAGAGATGGGTGAGGGTACATGTCCATTTTAATGTGGAGAAACAATTAATCTGGGGATTATTTGATGGTGACTGTTACACAATTGTAAAATCCAGCTTGTTCTGAGATTTGGAGAGATGACCTATACTGACATTGAATTTTGTACCTGTTCTTACTGTTTGGAATGAATTTTGGTCTAAGATTCTGGGGTCTGTGTCTGCAGTTGATATTGAAAGGCTCAGGGATTCTCACTTTAGAGCAGTGACAGTCTTCCACTCGTATCTTCTGTCCTAAAATTGTCTTTTTTTGACCACAGGCTTGTGTAAATACTTGAAGATATAAATGAAACAAATGTCTTTATGCCCCACTGTGATTCTGAGGTCTTTTCTGATGCTATGTCTGACAAAAAGATGTCTGCGCTGTTCTGTCTGAGGGTAAAAAACTAACTACACCTGACAAAGATTATGACCAACGTCAATGTCTTCATGTGAATAAAGGTGTGTTCCTGGATGAGACTAGCATCTGAGCTGGATGTTTTCTGTTATAACAGATCCGTCTGTAATAAACCCATAGATTTATATAAGACAACTGAAACACCTTGATTTAATTCCTTTCTTCAAATGATCAGAAAGAAAAAAAATTCTTCTACCGCATCTACCTTGCATCTACCGCATACATACAAGTTGTGCAGTTACGTTTAATATTTCATGTGTGTGTTTGTGTACATTTACATGTATAGTTTCTGTTCCTGGTGATACAGCTCTTTGCTCTCCATGCTCCTCTCCAACAGTGTATGGTTCTGCTGACTCAGCAGGTTGATTTGACTCAGGAGGTGATGGTTCTCCTCCTCCAGGTTCACTTTTAGTCGACTCAACAGCTACAAACACAGACACAGAAATTGGGTCAGGTGAGTAACTCAGAGATGTCAATCCAGACTTGCTTTACAAAAGGAAAGCTGAGGAGGTTTTATGTCAGGCTGAAAAGTAATTAGTTATATTAATATGCTATTTCATTACTAATAAGGTGTTATTCATAGGACAGTTACATTAATATTATGCTACAAAATAGCACCATTACTGAGTTTGTAATAAAGTAAAATAATCTTGAGCTACTGTGCTTTTATTGGCCTTTTTCCATTTTATAATCCTTGTCATACCTCTGCAGTCATTTTGGTAAAGTAAGGGAAAAGTATTCTCATCAATAATCCATATCGCTACTCAGACATTGATGATGAAAAGTGACTCAACACTTATAAATTACAAACTGCTAAAATATATATTACATTTGGAAATAAACATGGTAACAAAGGCTATCCAGTCTTTTTTTGTTTCCCACTTCATGTTGGTTAAATATAAAGCTGTGCGTACCTCACAGTGGTTGTCTAGTTTGGTCATGGTCAGATCCAGGCCTTGGTGTTGCTCCATTAGCGTATCGTATCGCGCCATCCATCGACTGGTCTCCAGCTGGGCGGAGCTCAGTGAGCTCTTCAGTTCGTTCGTGCGCTGCTGGATCGCCTCACTCTGCTCCGCCTGCTGGGATTGGCTCGCTGTCAATCTAAAAAATTGACAGTCAGAAAGCAGCGAAAGAAAAACAATGCTCAGAGAGTCTACTCATCGACTAAGATAGTGAACAGCAGCTAACTGCGTTTCAAAATTCCAATTTCTAATCACACTATCCACATATCCAGTACCTGTCTACTTCTGTGTTTAGATGCAGATTCTCCTGCTGCAGTAGCCGATTCTTCTGGATCTGCTGGCTTAGCTCCTCCTTGTCTTTCTGCCCACGCCCCTCCTTCTCCTCCCATTTCTCTTTCTGCTTCACCAAATTAAAATACCTGCAGAAAGATGGAGAAAAAGGGTTATTTTCACAATTTTACTGTGTTATCAAATATACAAAATAAAATACAACTTCAGCACTTTATAGTAAGTTTCCACTTTCTGAGGGGAATCACATGAAGTGATAGATATAGAGTGACTAGTATGGGTCACATGAATTGGGTGACCCATACTTTTAAAAACCTGCACAGAAGCACAGAAACAATTATATAGAGGGGCATCATAAAAATAAAGGATCACCTTTTTCAACAAAAGTTTTTCAAACTTTCTGTTGAACAAAATTAATAGTTTTTGAGTTTGACCTCTTTAAACAAAAAGGTATAGTATAGACCAGGGGTATTCAACTAAAATTTTAAGAGGTCCAGTGAGAGAAAATTTCCTCAAGCGAAGGTCCGAGCATCATAATGTCAAACATTATGAAATAGTGTGATTGATATATATTTATTGTCACTTAACATTGAAGTATACATGTGTAATAATCATAATAACAATAATAATAATAATAATGATAATGATAATAATAATAATGTTTTTCTCTCATTAGGTTAAGGCAGCATTTAAAAATAAAACAGAGAAAATAAATTTAATAGCATTT